>JAFREQ010000128.1:112500-215000 GCA_025331565.1 Holacanthus passer | reverse complement strand
GACAGGTGTGTCCACAGGTGGGTTTGAGCTCCTTCTGACAGACGGAGCCGCAGGAGTGAGGAGCCAACCAGGGATCAGCTGGAGGATCCTGCAGCTTCCCACAGTAACACATGTACCTGAACACAACACAGTCTTGTGTTTAGATTGAACGGCGTCATTTTAACATTAAATTTGTCTGAACTGAGCTGGAGTCAGTTTCTCTGTTTGTTGAAAGAAACCAGTTCCACTGCTTTCATGTCTTATAAAAAAGTCTGACATCCAAAGTTTCATCTTGTTCACAGATCTGCAGCCACTCTTCAGTTTCTGTGTAGAGCCCCCTGCTGGACAACAGTGGCACTGACAGACTCAACCTGTCCAGCTTTACACAACACAAAGGTCAAAGGTCACACTTTACATTTAATAAACAAGTTTTACATTCATGCAGCAACAGGTGGCGCTCTAAAGTACACAATAACTGTATTTACGCAGGTTTTCATCATTCTTATCCTTTTTTCTACTGAATTCTTGTCAGTTTTAGAATTTACTGGAGCTGAGATGAATCTCAACCTCGTGAAAATGGAGCTGCATGTTGTTGGATGGGGAGAGGAGCAGCAGTGTTACAGAGTCAACAAACAGGGCGACTCCTGGTCAGACAGCACAGACACAGCTGAACTCACTGCTCGTTATCTGGTCTCACCACTGCTGTGGCTCCAGTCTGACCCGTCCACAGCAACATTTCTTTAAAGCTGTCCCTGACATTTGTGAATACAGTCTGTTCATGTTCTACATGTTCTGTAACTATCATCAGATCTGATTACAAACATTCCAGCCCATCAAACTTTACACACAGTAACGGTACGTACCTGTTGGGCGTGGCGCTGGGTGGATATTCTGCTCGACACTTTGGACTGCAGACAGAAAGTGAGGACAGATTAGAGATGCAACTGATGATTCTTGTTCACCTGTTTGTCCTTTATAGCATCAGAAAACACTTCATATGTCCATCACATGTTCCTCGTGACGTCTTTAAATGTTTTGCCAAACCAACATGCCAAAAACCCGAAATATTCAATTTATCATCATCTAAATAAAGACAAGGAAAAGCAGAAATCTTTTTCAAAAATTTTAAATAGGAGAGTGTTTGACTGTTTTACTTACTTACTCCAAAAAAAATTACTAAAATTAAGAATCGAATATCAAAATAGATAAATTTTCTTGATTAACTGACAAAGGGTCTCATCTTTTTATAACATTGCTTCAGTGAAAAGATAAAATACGAGCACAGGTGCAGGTTTTACAGCCAAACTGATGACTGGAATTCCAGGACTTTTTCCAGGACTTTTTCCAGGCTGTGACAGACTGTGACAGTGTGATGTCAAAATAAAACTAAAGAAAAAGAGACTGAGGTGTGTTTTCCTCACCAGGGCCAGGGATGCTGCTTCTGACCGAAGTCTTCATCGGTGGCCGAGGAGACGAGGAAGGCCGAGTCTCTGGCCCATTTCTGAATACAGGGGAGGTGGAAGAGAGAGAAACAGCTGGAGCAGCTCCACACCTGGACAGAGAGAAATTCCATTTAAGACCACACAGGATTAAAATAATATAAATCAGAGGGGACAATAAGGCTGACGACTCTTTAGTAAAAACATGAATTGATCAACATTTCTGTCACATCACATCGTGACAGAGTGAAACAGGCTCAGCCGTCCCACTGTTGGTGTAGATGTGGAGAGCAGAGGCCAGACTGAAACCTTCCTTCACTACATTTAAGACTTTTTAACACTTTCCTATTTTGGAGGAACTAAATTCGACGCTTTTACCCTGATGCCTTCTCATAGACATGATGGTGACTGTCAGTCGGGACTACAGCTAAAACGATTAATCAATTAGTTCATCAAGTTCTGGATGGACATGAAAGTCTCCTACTGAATCATCAGCGCAAAGACGAACCACTGTGTTCGAAAATCTCTGGTCTGTGGTAAAAATGTAAAAGGCAGAAGAAGCCTGAGGACACAAACACTGTCAACAGTTAGTTGACTGAAACATGAAGCTGAACATGACACTGTTTAAATCTGCTCTGTTTCTGATTCTGGATCAGTCAGGGATCAGTTTACTAACTTCTTCTCCATAGCAACAGCAGCTAAGACTCATGGGTTCTGTAGTATTTTGAGCCGTCCTCCAAACTTACTGGAGCTGAAATACCTGACTGATTATCTGGTTCCTGCTTCACAGATGTGACAACATGCTGCTCTCATTTTTTCCTTTCATCTTTGGACTGTTGGTCAGATAATGTGCATGTGTGTGTGTGTGTGTGTGTGTGTGTGTGTGTGTGTGTGTGTGTGTGTCTCACCGCCTGAGTCCTCTTGACGGAGGCGATGCAGATCAGACAGGTGAGAGCTCCAGACTCAAACAGGTCACTGACATACTGACCAGTTCTGACCAGACCTGTGACATCACCACCTGGAGAGAGAGAGAGAGAGAGAGAGAGAAAAGAGAGAGAGAGTTCAGTTTATTATTCATATATGTTTATCATTAAGGAGTGTAAGCAGATGCACACACACACACTGTAAAGATCCACAGACTCACCTGTCTGGTCGGTGTAGGTGGTGAAGGTCGACGCCAGGATCTTCCCTCTCTTTCCGTCCTTATGGTCGACAGCTCCATCATCGTCTTCATCATCAGAGGAAGAGGAGCTGATACGGCTCTCCACCAATCGCTGAGCAGCAGCCTGGTTGGACTTCCGGATCTCGTCGAACTTGGCCTGGACCGACTCACCTGTCAGTCACAACAAGAGAAAGGGAGAGCGGTCAGCTGGCTTGGTTCTGTGCTTCCGTCCGAGGGTCCATCACAGGAGCAGGAGCACGTCCTCACCGGGCTGAGGCTCAGCTGTCCCCGCGGGCCTCGTCCTCCCTCCTCGCCCGGCTCCCCACGCTCCCGCAGCGCCCCCCGGCCTCTCTCTTTCCTTCTGCGGGGGTCGTGACCTTTCACCCTGACCCTCCTGGCTCCGGCCACGCCCCCTGCCCTGCTGTCGCCAGGCCGGCTCCATGGCAACCGCCTCCAAAACCCTGCAGGTGGGGATTGAGACAGGTGGGTGAACAGGACATCATTCCACAGGTAAATCATTAGCTCACCTTGGCCTGGCAGCAGGGAGCGGCCAACCCGCAGAGACAGAGGGAGGAGGCTCCTGCTCCCTCTGTCTCTGCGGTCACGTGGAGTCATAAACACACGTGATGAGCAACGCAGGTCGACGGTTTGAATCCTTCAACAGACGCCTGTCAGCTTCACATGTGCGTGAAGCAGCTACACGACACGAAGCTTCGCTGAATGAACAATAATGTTCAACTTTTCCTTTGACTCGTTCTCAGTCCCACAAAACCACCATCGACCCCACTCAACTAGTTAACGGTCAACTTCAGTTCAAACTGCTAGCCGGCTAACTGTTAGCTGCGGCAAGCTAACTGACCAGTGCCGTCAAACTGAGCAGGAAACAGGCGGAAACAAACGTCACTTCCGCTAAGCAGAAGTTATTAACGTATAGATATCAAATCTAAGCTGCCGTTAGTCAAAGTTTAGATTAAAAGTCAAACAGAAAAGTCATTTGTGGGAAACAAACCTCAGCTGTCTGCAGCTGCAGTGCGGTCTGACGCCTGGTGGGCATGCGCAACGTGCATGCTGGTACTTGTAGTCCTATAAGCCTATAGAGCCGTTGGAGCACCAATGAGTGTAGAACTACAAATCCCACAGGGCACAGAGACCCGCAGGCAGTGCGACCGAGTGCGACGTGTCAACGGCATATTATTATTATTATTATTATTATTATTCAGATTTATTTATACTTTTGGTTTCAATATGAATAATAATGAAACTGATACAAATGTGAATAAAATATGATGAAAAGATAAGTAAAGATAAACAGCAGTGTTGCTGGTGTAACGGAGGTAAAAGACACTTTATTATTATTGTATTTCTAATTAATATTTGAGTATTTTATTTTTAATCTAACTATTCTGCTGCGTTTTGTGGATTTTATTGCATTACTTTCATTTGTCATTGTTTTTATTCTTCCTGTGGAAATCATGCTTTTTGTCCTTCCTGGTTTTTGGACATCCTGGCTTTCCGTAGCTCCTCCCCTCCGTCCCTCACAGCTGCTGTTGTTTAGAAGTTTTCTTCACATTTGTTCACATTGTTTGTTGTAATTAATGTGATGTTACCCAGTTGTTTTTGAGCTGTTCTGAACTGTGAAATATGAGTTTTGTGGATGTTTTCATGTAACTTTTTGGGGGGAATTTGTAATTATTCCCGCCACCAGATGTCACGTGACTCATGTAGCACTGAAGAGATTTTCCATCTTGTTTCTGTGTAAAGCCCGTTTGTTTGGAGCTGAAGTGCAGGAACGAGACCAGATTCATCTTTGTGTTGTTTGTCTTGTGCAGATGAGAAATGCTGGAAACCATCCTGGGGTCGGACCCGTCTACGTCCTGACCAGGTCGCTTCCTCTGGGACCTGTCTTCTTACCTTCTGTCCAGACGGGTTGTTCCTGAACAGCTGTTTGATAAAAACACACACCTCAGGTTTTCCTTATAAAATCTCTTTATTTCAGTGCAGTACTTCCAGAATTCATTAAGTAGCTTTAACAACTATTTCCACAAAGCATGGATGTGACCTGGATTCACCTGTTGTTGACAGACTTGAACAGACATGAATGTTTCCAAAGAAACAACAAATCAAATGTTCACATTCTGACCAATTGGAACTAACGCGCTTTAACTATTTGTCTATTTACATTCTTAGAACTCAGAAACATGCTGAACTGTTTCTGGCACATAAAAACGTTTCAGAGCGACAGATGTGCTGATTCTTTAAAAGACATTATAATTATTTTACATTTGAAATATTTACTAGAAACACCAGTAACATTTTCTCTCTCTCTCTCTCTCTCAGCCGCCGTCCTGAAGCTCGCTCACCCTCTGACCCAGCAGCTCCTTCACATACGACAAACAACAAAATTCAGATCTAGTTCTTCACCTTCAGATTCACTTCTCTCCACTCAGCGACTGAATGTGGAAAATTTTCCCACCACAGAATTTGATTGGCTGGAACGGAGTCGTGACGTGACATGAAGCGACTGAAGTTGTGTGATGTGACGTGAAGTGTTAAATTTGACTGACTGCAGTTGAAGCATTGCTTCCTTTCTTTTCCTTCCTTCCATCCCATCTGGATGTAATGTGAATCTGAATTAAAGGGACAGAATCTGAATCTTGTTGCCAAAATTTAAAGTTTGTAAACCAGATTTACAGTTTCATCCAATTCGTGCTCTCCACCCGTCTGGCTGACCCAGGCTCCAAAATCAAACATTCCAGTCCATTTCCTCTTCGTTTGCGCTCTACTTCTTCTCTTCCTCTTCTTTAGTAGTGTGGCTCTCGGGTGTTGGAGGGGGCGGGGCATCACCTGGCTGGTCGGCTCTCGGCGGTGGCACCAGCTTCTTCTCCAGCCTGGTGACTCGGTGTTTCAGTTTGCTGTGAGTGGCGTCGTGCTCGGCCAGCAGACGAGCGTAACGTGTCTGCAGGACGTCCAGCATGCTCGTCATCCGCTCCACCTTCTCCTCGATCTCTTTAGGGTCAGGCCCCTGCGCTGCCACCTAGAGGACGAGACCAGTTATTGCTTTTAATTTAGCAGATCAGCCTCTTTCTTTTTGGCTTTGTTACTGTAACAGGTCATGTGACCGTACCTCCAGGTCCAGGAGACCGTCCTTCATCAGAATCTGCCTTCCCTTCTCCTCCAACAGAGCCTTAGCATCCGGATACTCTGTTAGCGCCTCCATCAGGTCGTCTTTGGAAAGGCAGAAGAGGTCGGAGTAACCGATGCTTCTGATGTTGGCGGTCCTCCTGTTTCCTGCCTTACTGCCTGTTGAAGAACAAGAAAAACAACCTAATGTTCTGCCGAACGTAGATTTAACTGCAGATGACACCTTTAATCATCTTGTACTGTTGAAAGTCAAACATTTTGTTTTAGGGAGGAACCGCTGATTCAGTCTCCATTGAGGTGAACCTAAAGGTTCCCTGAGCAGTTTTAGACCTCTAGTAGCTGCGGAGCTGCTTTTCTGTCAGTGGACCTGTGTTTTGTTTTATCTCGTGAACACCCACAAGGATGAACACGCATGATACCGCTGACCTACAGGAGGCGATAACACGCTGAGATGAACCAGAGCAGAAGACTGCCAGCTTGGAAACATGGATGTGAACAACACTGGATTTAAAATACTTCAGTTCTGCAAATGTTTGATGAAAAAGCATTTGATGCTAACGTGTTTATAACATGTTCATGTGCATCAGCTGCCTACTGTCACATCCAGAGCAACATGATCCTTTGGATGGAGTGGAGCAGTTTGTGTCCACCTGGTTTACATGTTGCTCCTGATTAATGATGCTGAGACTCTGAGATCTGAATACTTGTTCCAGCACTGATCATTAAGAAGTGATGTCAGTTTACCTTTGATAGCCAGGATGCTGATCTCACCAAAGTAGCTTCCATCACTCAAGACAACAAACTGCTTGATGCCGTCATCTGCGACAACGGCGAGTTTTCCCTCCTTGATGATGTACATCTCTCTGCCGATGTCGCCCTTCTTACAGATGTAGTCTCCTGGACTGTAGACCTGAGGCTGCAGCTTCAGCACCAGCTCCACCAGCAGACCGGCCTCGCAGTCCGCAAAGATACGAACCTGCACAACGACACAGAAGAAAGACCTGCTGTTTCCTCATTCACTTCAATTGTTTGTAATGAGGAGGGCTGTGGAGTATATGCAGACCTTCTTCAGGGTGTCCAGGTGGACGTTGATGGCGATCTCAGCTCTCAGTTTGTCAGGCAGGTACTTCAACACCTCCCTCTCATCCACTGCTTTCTTATTGGTCCACAGGAAGTCGAACCACTTGATCACTCGCTTCTCCAGGTCCTTTGTTACCTGCAGGGGGCAGAAAGGTTCAAGTTCAGACCCGTGGTATCTTTATTTGGGAAAGCTGCAATTAAATGTTGAGATGAACCTCAGTTGCTTTTGATCAATTTTCATACAACAGTTAATGACAGAAACACATTTTGTTCGTTTATTTGTCACAATTCATCTTTTAGTCAAAACAGATTTGAGTAAATATATGTTTAGTAACATCCTGTGACAACGAGACATTTTTATTACTTAAAAGGTAAATGTTCCTCACAAACAGCAGGATAGAAAAGTGTGTTGCAAATGAAGTAAAAATATTTATGGATTTTTGGATGAAAGCTTCTGCAAAAATGAAGTTGATGTAACGAATGTAATAAAAATCCCAACAATTTGTGAACGTTCATCCCTTTGTACAAACCTTTTGCACTAACAGAGTAACTGACCTTTCGGAAGCTCATGTACTGTTTGATGGCGTCGATGCGAGCCTGGAAGTCGGCTCTGGCAGCGTTCATGTTGGTGATCATCGAGCCAACGTTACCGACAATGGTGGCAAAGATCAACACACCCACCTGGAGGACAAGGGAAGAGAGTAGCATCGAACATAAAAGCAATTAGCATTAGTCTTTTTGGCAATTTAACATTAGTCTCATAAAATCAGAAAACACCAACCAGGAAGTCAGTGACGACAAAGAAGTACTCCGAGTTCTCCACAGGGGGCGGAGTTTCTCCAATGGTGGTGAGCGTCAGCGTGGACCAGTACATACTGTAGGCGTACTTCCTCACCAGACGGCCGAACTCTGGATCTGATGGGTCGGGATACACGAACCTGTCGGCGCCGAAACCTGGAGGGAAAAGACGAGCTGTCAGAGGGTTTTATCCAGTCGCCTCTGATGATGGCACCAGAGAGAGGCTGCAGCTCAGCGACCCCACCGATGGCTTTGGAGAAGGAGTAGTAGAGGCAGGCGTTCCAGTGGATGATGATGACGATGTACATGACGAGGTTGGAGATGCGCAGAACGTTGGGGTAGTTAGTCCTGGTCTCGGTCCTCTGGAAGAACTCCAGCATCCTGAAACAGACAGACGGATCTTGAACATGTGCTTGGAATGGAAATATCATGTATACAGATACAAACGTGTCACTTTATAAAATATGATGCGTTATCAGAGGTTGAGCTTCTGAACAGGGTGTGAAGTTGTGGACGTTCATCCACAAGCTGCTGTTTCCACAGTGATAATAATATCAAATGGTTTAGTGCTTCAGTGTAACGTGTCAACGCCAATGTTGTTTTTGTACCTGTTGAACCTGAAGAGCTTGTTGAGGCGGATCTCAGGGTACGAGAGGCCGAAGACCAGGTACAGAACGTCAGTGGGAATCATGGAGATCAGATCCAGTTTGAACTGGAAGCTTTTCTTGTAGCGTTCACGCAGCTTCTGCTCGTCCTTCACCAGTAGACCCTGCTCCAGGTAACCTGCACACACACACACACACACACAATAACTTACACATGTGTATGTTGTCATGCATCACTACAGTGTACATTAAACAATCTGTGTGTGTGTGTGTGTGTGTGTGTGTTTGTGCGTGTTCGGACCGGTCCTTGTTCTGAAGATCATGTCAGCGATGTAAATGAGGTCAGAGACAAAGTCCAGGATGAACCAGTAGACCACATAGTCAGTCTGCAGCTCCTCGAAACAGGCCCTGAAACACACACACACACACACACACACAGAGAGGCTCGTTTCACTATCACTCCAGTGACATAATGCATTCCCTCACCCTGACCTGTGACCCTAAAACCAAGTCTTAACCCTCAAAACCCAGTCTGGACTGATGGACTCAGTTTCGTCTCCATGGTGACAGGATGTCCCTGTGTGTCCCCACAGGGAGCTCATTGACCCTGTTGGACAACTTCATTTTGTTATTTCCCGAGGTGAAGATGTTGGAAACTGAATGTATATTGGAAACTGAATGTGTGTGTGTGTGTGTGTGTGTGCTACCTGGCTATGATCAGGGTCCAGTTGTACATGACGGGGATGGTGATGACAAACAGCCAGTAGTAGTAGGTGTTACCTGCCGGGTCGATCACTGTGATCTCCTTCGGCCTGGACACAAACACAGGAAGGACTTCTGGTTATTGATTGAGACGTGAACGATCACAGAACAGGAAACTGCAGCCACAAAGCCTCCAACATCCCAGTAAACCAAACCTACGGCTCCTCTTTGGCCTTCTCCTTCTTCTCCTTCTCTTCCTTCTCCTTCTTCTCCTTCTCTTCCTTCTCCTTCTGTTTTTTCTCCTTCCTCTCCTTTTTCTCCTGCTTCTCCTTCCTGGGAGGAAAGAGAACAGACAGATGCTGAAAAACTGATGCAAACTCAATCAGTTTATTTTAAAATGATCACAATCAAACAGATTCAACTTTCTGTGAGTCACAGTAACAGATTACAACCTGTACTTTATCATTAACTGTCTGAGCTTTGAATCGGGATTCAAGTGGCAACACAAGAAGAAACACTGGGAGTTTTGTTGTGGTCACAGGTTGAAGCACAGGTTGAAGCACGGGTGACGGTTGAGGAAGGGTTTAACTTACTCCTTCTTCTCTTTTCTCTCTTTCTTCTCTTTCTTCTTTTTCTTCTTTTCTTCCCTGGAAGACAACAGAAGCTCATCATACAAACTGTTGTGTTGCAGGTGTCAGGATGCACCACTGTGTGTGTGTGTGTGTGTGTCTTACTCCTCTTCGTTGTTGTTGCTGTTGTTGACATTAAACAGAACTCCTGGTTCGGGTTTTTGAGCAGCTCTGAAACAAAGAAACAATCAGACGGTAGGTTACCTGTTGACAACTCACTCAACTAGCTAAACTACCTGGAACCTCCAGGGTAGTTACGGCTCCAGGATCCCTGGATCCTCTTCAATCTACAATCCACAGATTTGCATAAGGAACCTCTCAAACTTCCTAGAACCTGTTCAAGGGGCCAGTAAATCTCCTCACGGACACATGAAACATCCCAAACAAACGGTGGAACCTCGTCAGGTACCCGCAGAACGTCCTGTAGATTCTTCAGGCCAAACTTGGGCTGATGGTCATTATTTGCTTTGCTTCTACTCACCTGCCCCCCTCACTGACTTCACCTGGATCCTCCTCCATGTCTTGTAGAACGATGGCGGGTGGAGTTAACTTGGAGACGGGGGACGGGACCGATGGAGCTACTTTGGCCATGGAGGGAATCGTTCCTCTGACTTCTGTCCACAGAGAGACAGTTTATTAGAACAACATGTAACAAGATCCAGACTCCAACAGAGTGTTAGAGACCCTCTGAGCCCGCAGACCCTCAGACCACCAGCACGCCCTGTTCGTTCAGATTCTGGATCCTCGTCTGAAGTGTTTCTGCTCCTTCTGAATGACCACATACACAGACAGTTTCTGCTAAAGGACACTTGTTTGTTCACATGAAAAAAGCCAGAAGAACTTGTGGACTTTGGCCTCTCGGCTGGTTTGGATCAGGTCTGCTTCCTGTCCTCAAAGTAAACCTGGAGGAGCAGCCTTCAGTTTTTACCGTTCACACATGTGAAAGAGAAAACTGCTGCTCCGACTCTCAGTGGCTTTAAAGTTTTCTGTTTGCATTTTCTGTAATTCAGCTTCTCACTAGTTATTCTTTCACTGCACTCTCTTCTAGAATCTGATGCTCGTTGCTGGAGATGAAAGCGGCCGACAGGATATAAAGTCGTTCAATGAGCTTCAACATCTCCAGCAGGAAAATGACTCAGACACATTAAAGCAGCAGAAGAAGAATCCAGAGAGAAACTCTGACAGGAAACAGTTCACTCACACAGGAACAGTCTGACTTTAACACTTGTGGTGGAGTATTTTCAGTGTGGTATTAGTACTTTTACTGCAGTAAAGGATCTGAATACTTCTTCCACAGTTTCACACATTGTGAATATGTGCTGAATAACAATTCCCCCTCTGTCCTCCTTCACTCACCTGTCAGCTGATAACCTGTCCTAGATCCTCCAACCGCCCATCAAACTCATCGCCATGGAAACAGAGGAGTATCCCCCTACACACAGACACACACACACTTCCCTCCTCTAAAGTCAATAGAGAAGAGGAGAAGATGGAGGGATGGGAGCAGTGAAGGAGTGTTTGGATCCAGCAGAGTCTCCTCTGTCACCCTGAGCAGGATAAAGAGATTAGAGGAGGGATGATACTGTCTGTCACTCAGATGGATCCTCCCTCAGCCACAACTCGCCACAGCCAGATTTCAGTCCTGTGGAAGAACTACTCAATTGTACTTAAGAAAAAGGACTTGAGTAAATGTACTTAGTTACTTTTCACTACTGAAGTTAAGAAAAGGTTGGAATGTTTTATTAAAGCGAGCGAGGGAGGAGAGAAATCTGAGGAGAGGAGGCTCAGAGGGGAGGAGACAAGGGAAGGAACTGAGGAAAGTACAGAGGAAACGAGAATCAGTGAGGACAGAACAGATAAGAAAGCAAAGGTGAGGGAAGGAAGGAAGGAAATAAGAAAGTAAGGAAAGAGGAGACAGTGAAAAGTGAGGAGGAGCAGATTAGAACCAGTTCCTCTGATCCTCCTGAGTCAGCAGTGTTTCCCTAATCACTCACTCACACACACACACACACACAAGCTGCAGTGTTTAACAGGCAGCTTTGATAGGCTTATTGGGAATTACACCCGTGTGTGTGTGAACATGCCATGATTACATTGGAGGTTCAGCTGTATATTAATATCACCTGCACGTCAGGATTCATGTATTCACTTCATTCATTCATCAGTGAAGCAGTCGAACAGTCGGGTTCAGCTCAGTCCATTGCTAAGGTTGCTTGTTGCTTCACGTTAGTGCAGTTGAGGTTTTTCAGTTTCTTCACTGAAGAGTTTGAATTTCACATTCGATGAAACGCATTTTACAGTTTACAGTAAACTTGTCTTGGTTTCGTTGGAGCAGAATTTGTTGTCACTGTGTTCAGTTGGACTCATCGTTGCAACAGTGTGTGGACGTTTTTAAAATGAGACTTTGCAGCAGCAGAAGTTCTTCTTGGTCATTGAAGTTCATACAGAGGAAGGTTCCTGAGTCTGTTCAGCTGAGAAAACTCACGACTCAGTGTTGTTGTGTAGTTTCTGGTGTTTGACCTTCATCTGTCACTAATCGTGCTCATCACCTCCACGTCTCTATCACTGATGGAGCCAGTGGTTTTTAGCTCACTTTCCTCAAGTCCTTGTAAATTGCACTGTGTCTTTTATGTCATTCTGTTATTTAATGTGATATTTCATGTGTCCACTTCATATTGTAGCTGCTGTAACACAATGATTCTTTTCCCAGTTTGGAAAGAATAAAGTCTATCCATCCGTCTGATTCTCTGCCACACTCTGAGACTTCAAAATTCAAAATTCATTAAAATGTTTTATTGTGGGTAAAATGAGAAACTTAGATGACTGACAAACTCACATTTCCACAGATTTCTTTTACGAATCAGCATTAACAGAGTGGATCACTCAGAATCTCTTTTTAAAGTCTTTTACTTAAGAAATCTTCTTCTGTAATCAAAACAGTGAATTCTTATTCACACGGCCGACGGAAACAAACATTTAGTCGGGTTTTATTTGGAGGCTTTTCTGCAAAGTTAAAGTTAAACTTTGGGTTCAGTTTGGTTGGAAACTTTGTATTAACACGTGGAAATGATTGTGTGGTGACGCTCCAGATTCTGCTGCTCAACACGGAACACATGAACACACGAGTCGTCGCCAGTCTTCCGGTTTCTTTATTGGAAAGTGGAATCAGATCATCTTCACTAATGACTAACAGTAATGTTGGTCCTGCTGACTGACACACACACACCTAACTCAAAAAAATAAACAAAAAAAACAATCGATGGAGGGACGATGAAGAGGATCATGGGAAAGGTAGGAATAAAAAAAGTTTTAAAAAAAAACATCCTGTGGTTTCACTTAAAAGAAGTCGAGGTCGTCTGGAGCGTCCAGGTCTCTGTACTCGATGATCGACCGGGGGTCGCCTCGCACGCCCCTGCACACAGAGAGAGAGAGAGAGTTACATACAATCAATCTATGTTTAGTGAGCTGTCATAACTCGGCCTTTTCTCTACCTGCTGTTTCGTTGCTTTCCAGGAAATCCTCCTCCTAGATGACCCCTGAAACTGTCATAGTTCCCACGACCCGCTCCAAACTGGTTAGGGGGGTATGGAGGTCCGCCGCCTGCAACACACACACACACACACACTAAAATGACTAAAACTAAATTCTAATCAGATGCTGAGATGGATTCAAACCTCAAGTTCTTGGTGGAAGCATCAGTTTTATTGTTGTGCTTCACAGACAGATCAACAGACGAGGTGAACGAGTGAGTCTGATGCTGAGTCCCATGAAAAGCATGTGTTCTGATCATTACCTGGTTTAGTTCAGTGAGAGAATCTGAAGTTTAACTTGTGGAAGAACAAACGATGTGTTTGAGTGTCAGACTGAGTGTGGGAAACCTCAGCTCTTCAGCTGCACGCTAGTTTTTATAGAGATGGTGTGTATGTGTGTTGTACCAGGGAAGTTGGGCATGGGAGGTCTGACTCCAGGAGGATATCCCAGAAGGCTTTGCTGCTGTGGTGACTGACCAGGAAATCCTGGCATACCTGGAGGAGCAGCTAAAAGAGAGAGACAGTTTTTGATCTGTTAGCTGCTGAAAAAAACAACAACATTTTCCCTCAGCCTGCCGTCTCTGCCCCTGAATCAGTCTGGTCCTACATTTCCCAGAATCCCTTTCAACAGCACAGACAACATGTGAGCTTGTTCAGGTTGTGTAGATTAAGACCGTGAAGATGACAGAAATACTCAAACAGACTCTGGCTCTGTGTGTGTCAGTCACCTTGTGCTGGTGGTGGGAGGGGCTTGTTCTCAGGTAGAGCAGGTCTCTTGGAGTCCAGCAGGAAGTTGTTGAAGAACACGACTTCCTGTCTGACAGCAGACACCTTGTCTCCATGTTTGTTCAGGATGTGTTTACGCACAAACTCTGGAGCCTGAACAACAACAATAAGTGTTAGCAGGGTCACGGTCTCACACACACACGCACGCACGCGCACACACGCGCACACACACACACACACACACACACACACACACACACACAGTGGGACTCACCTTGAACTTTTTCCCACTCAGAGGACAGAGCCACTTGTCTTTACTGAGCTCCTGAGTGTTGGCTGACAGGAACTTCTCCACCTGGACGGACGGATGGACATGGACACACACGGACACACACACACGAGAAGGTGTGTCTTTAACTTTTGTTGTCATTTAAAAACAGCGCCCTCTTTAGCCCTGTTCACTGTTACACTGTGCAGTGAAGCTACTTCTCATCAGGGATTTCCAGACTGTCGACTGTACTTTTTATTGCTTAAAAAATAGATTCAGGTGGGTTTAATCTGGTCATGGAAATGAAAATCAAGGCAGCATCATTTGACTCAGACAGACAGACAGATAGAGAGACAGACAGGCAGTGAGGCATAGAGACAGGCAGGTGTCTTACCTCTTGTTCCGGCTCTTTTTTCCCCAGTCTAGCAGCATCTTCTTCACTCAGAGTCTCTGAAGGAGAAAGCAGAGGAGCCAGACGCTCCTCACACATCTTCTGATGTTCACTCACTGTCCAATCAGAACACAGACACAGGTTCATACACAGTGACATCATCAGTACCTTTCAGACTGCAGGTATGTGCGTGTGTAGTGTTAAATAAACTACTGTTGGAGGAGTCATTAACCAGACTGTGGCTCTACTTACACTTACACAGGTACTCTGAGCTAAATGCTAACATCAGCATGCTAACATGACATGAAGTGTGTATCATGTTCAAGAGTGTGTGTGTGTGTGTGTGTGTGTGTGTGTGTGTGTGTCCGTACCCTCGGCCGCAGTAATCTTGGCGACAGGCAGGGGTCCTCGTACGTGGATCAGCCCACAGCGATGAGGCATCTCATCCTCCGCAGGATACTCACAGAAGTTATAATAATCTACAGAGTGAACCAGGCGCAGGTAGAGCAGCAGTCTGTCCAGCACCTGTCCGCACACACACACACACACACACGTGAAAAACTGAAACCATCAGAATCAAAATTGGAGACAGACGGAGCTCCACCCACCTTCAGCAGTTTGTCATCCATCTCCACGGTAACCTCAGAGGAGGAGGTGGGGTCTTTGGCATCGCCCGCATCATCACCGTTTCCCCCCGAGGCGCCTGTGAGCTCCTCCTCCTCAGCGCTCACCTCCTCTATCAGGTAATCTGTGATGTTCTTCAGAACAGGGTTGGTCTCCATCTGCAACACACACACACACACACACACAGTGATGTCATTACTGAGGATGTATATAATGTATATGATGTAGTGAATCTCTGAACCCGTCCCTCTGGCTGATCTGAAACCTTTCACTTCCATTTAGTGACGTCTGATCGTCTCTGATGCTGTTTGTGCTTTTGACTTCTGAAATTTTGTCATAGAGGACAACAAACCGTTCAAATATTTGAGCTCTGGTTGTCAGAGGCGTCTACTGTTACTGTGATTCTCTGCTGGTCTCATCTAATGTTACCCTCTGCCTGATTCCAGCAGCATGAAGAACAAACAATGTCTTATAAACTGTTGACACAGTTAAGTCGTGGAGCAGCAGTGACCTGTACCTGTCCAGCCCACAGCTCCCCCCTCTGGTCCAGACTGTGGACAAGTCGGGCCGACAGACGGATGTCGTTCCTCACCACCGGTTTGTGGTGAGTCAGACCGTTAACGGTGCGGACGCGTCGACACAGATCTCTGTTGACCACCGGAGACAGTTCACAGTCTCTGAGCTGAGGGAGAACAGAAGGACTTGAACTCATCTGTGTGTGTGTGTGTGTGTTAGTGTTGTTTATGACTCTGTGTGTGTGTGTGTTTACCCTGATGTTCTGCAGGTTCCAGCACGTCTCCTTTATGTTCACACTGCGGTCAAACGTCACCCAGCAGCGTCTGAAGAACCTGACACATTCATACAAATAGAGCTTTCAAACATTTAAAGTTGGAGTGGAGAGTCCTGAGGCCTTTTCTCTGGTCAAACTTCAACATGAACAAAGAGTTTTAACTAGTGACAGAGCTAGTTTGATACTGAAGCTCCTACTGCTGCTTTGAATCTAATCAGTAATCAGTCCAAACTGTCTCACCTCCTCTCAGGCTGAGGGTCCGACAGCGCCACCCGCAGGAAGCCTGGATACCTGCGACACAACTGCAAACAGGAATCATGTTAGTAGAGGTGTCAGGTGCTGTGAACAATGGTGTGTGTGTGTGTGTGTGTGCGCGCTCTCACAGCAGTGATCTCCTCCTTGGACACCTCTGGCGGGATGCTTCGAATGAACAAGGAGGTGGTGAGGTGGAGGGGGCGGGGCTTCGCTGGGGCCTCCTTCTCTCGCTCCTTCCCTCGTTCTTTACGACGCTCTGAAACATACAGATTAAATATATTTATCCATAAAACACATTCATAAGGACAAAGACTTTTATCTTTTCATCACGTAAATGTGAAAGAGAATCTTTATTCCACGTTTTGCTGCAACTCTAGAAAACTTAAGTCAGATAAGTTATTTTTCTGAATATGTAGTTTTATTGTTCATATCTTATCTGTTCTTTCTGATATCAGAATGATTGTCTGCTAAGGAAATAAGTTAAGCACGTATTATCATTCTCTTTAATCAAAAAGCACAAAAATGCTATTTGATTTTTTTTTTTTATCATCTACTTGGTTTTAAATATCTTCCCTGACTTCAATAATATTATATTTTTGCATCATTATAATTACATCATTCAGAGCTGTTATGTTTGTGCAGAACATTTCCGTCATTCCCGTTCTGTGTGTAAACAAAGTTGCTCGTACCGTCCTCTCCCTCCTCCTCCTCTTCCTCCTTCTCTCCGTCAGAGTGGGAAGAGTCAGAGTCAGAGACGCTGCCCTCGCCGCTGTCAGCTGACACACTGCGTTTCCTCTTCCTGCCCTGAGAGGAAGGGGCGGGGTTAACACCAGCACCATCATCAGTGTGTCAGCAATTACTGCACCAACCAGAGACCCAACTCACTTTCTTAGTCGTCTTCTCTTCCTCCTCCTCTTCATCCTTCTTCTCCTCCTCATCCTCATCTTTCTCCTCTCCGTTCTGTTTGGCTTCCTCTTCAAAGTCCTAAGAGGGAAAACAAAACACAACATCAGAGCCTCATGCAGCGTAGCAGAATGAAACTGAACATGAGGTTTATTACATTTCGGGCGGAAACGAGCAGGTCAACGAGTTGTCGACCATCTCATCAGTGTGACGTGCAATCAAACAGAGTGTATCACAGACTGCAGGATGTGACTGAGACAATCCTTCTAACCTTGTCAGAGTCTTTTGTCTCGCCCGTCTCTCTGCTGGTCGGCTCCTCTGTCTGACTCCCCGTCATCTCTGAGTCGGCCTGACCGCTCACGTTTCCTCCACTGGGATCTCCCTGACTCTTCTCCCCAACTCCTCCTGCACTACAGCTGCTGCTCGGCTCCACACCAGCCACTGTGGGAGCGGTCGGTACCTCCAGGACCTGCAGGTCAAAGTCTGTACCTCCCTCCATCTTTATGACCGCTGCAGAGAAAGACAAGGGACAAGGTGAGACACCAGAGGAGAGTTTGAGGACTTCATTACCCAGAACCCCCTGCAATATGACAGCAGTAAACTTGATGTTTGTAAATATAAACAGAATGTCCCTGAGCCGGTTTAAAACGGCCCATCATCTGTTCTCATACAGTTTATGATCCTGTCTCACTACACGTCTCTCTACCTGCGTCCAGTAGTTTGATGATGGCAGGGGCGTGGTCCATGTCAAGTGACACGTTATCCAGCCAGTTGTTGTCCAGCAGGAAGAGGAAGACGCCCAGGCGGGTTTTGAGGGCCGCCAGGGACTCCGCCTTCCTCGCCGTGATGTCATCGGGGTGGTATTTGGATCGAAACCACTCCTGGTCTTTGTGTTGGAGGAAAAAGTCCTGCAGCTGCTGCCGTCTGAAGTCCAGTTTGTACTGATTGTAGCGCTTCACCGACTCCGTCTCATCAACACTGTCCTCCATGTTCAACAGGAACTCCTGCACAGACACACATTATTTCTGACGGCACAACGACACAAGAATACATCAAAACTTGACAAAGATTATTTTCCAGAACATCCATGAAGCTGTAGGTCTCCTGCAGGTAAACTGTAGCAGAGTCTGCTGATGGAAGACACCAACACTGGTTGACCGGCAACAACAAAACAAAAACAGCACCGTTTTGGTTCCATAGCCACTGTGTGCTAAGCTGCTAGCATGGCTAAAATGAGTCTGTGTCACTCACCTTAAAGCTCCTCATGGTGGGAGGACCAGGAGGAGGGAGATCTGGATCCACCATCCCCAACCTGAGAGAGACATCAGATTTTAAAATAACTCTGAAAAACTCCCACACATTTTAACAAATGTCATGAGCAAATATGTTCAGACATTTTCTTCAGATAATCTTTCTACATTCGTGTGTTTACATGTGACATTTCAAAAAAACATCAAAACATTTATATTTGTAAAATATTTTAAACATTTTTTGTGTGAACTGGCCGCTCCTGCTGTCATTTAAATCCCAAGTGGAAAACGTCCTTGAATTGCAGCTCGGTGTGAAATTTGAATGTGTGAATATGGCGGAAGTTGTCCAACAGCGCCTCCCACAGATAAATCTAACAGGCGGTATTACAGGATGTTGATCCTGCTCACCTGCCCTGCAGAGGGTGACCTCCATGATGGGGGTGAAGGTGGGGGAGGTCTGGGTGCCAGCCCTGAGGCCCTGCCCCTGGAAACGGAGCCCCACCTCCTCCATACGGCAGGTCATAGCGGTACGGCTCCCCCCGGTGGTCATCCCTGGAATTCAAACATCCATCAACGACAGAATGAACGGTCACATATGACCTCTTTGTCCATGAAATAAAGTCACACACTCACCAGTCTCTCCTCATGCGTTTATGCTGCGGGCTGATGTGTCTGGGTGGAGAAAATCTCTCTCTTCGACCTCGATCGTAATCTCTCCTCCTCTCTCGGCCGCGGTCCCAGTCTCTGAAAACACACACACAATATTTAAACAAGTCTGTCACATACACACAAACATGTCATGATAAGGTGTGTTTGTGCGCTCAGGTGTGCGTACCTGTCGGGCCAGTCATCCCTCCTCCTCTCTTCTCTCTCTCTCGACCGCTCCATGTCGCTCCTCTCTCTCCTAAACTTGTCCCGCCTCCTCCTGTCAAACTCGTCATCGCTGTCTCCCATTGGACTAAAAACACACAGAAGCTGTTTATTAATACTGGGGTGCTCAAGCCCCCTGGAACCCCCAGCTGGTTACGTCATATCCTTGTGGAGATGAAGTACAAAGCTCTCTGTTACAGAGTAATAATGTCACAACAGTAATAAACTCATTTAATATAATGATAATCTAATTCTCCAATCACATCACGCTGTGACGCATATGATATGTCAGTTTAGGAACAAGAGCCCTCAGCAGCACTCAGACTAAACTACATCAAAAATGTACATTCATGTTTCGTATCAGCAAAAATATATCTTTAGACAATGTACAATTATTTTACTGCAACATTTTGAACAATAAGATCAATATTTAATGGTCTCTAATGACTGGTTTCCCCTCGAGTCTGTACTGAACTTTGAAGATCTGCTTTTAGTATTTATGCAACAAAAACCTGGAACTCTGAACAAAGAACTTACAATGAATACTATGATCAAAAATCATTCAGTTTCTGTTTGGACCTGTTTTAATTGAACTGTTTTTGTGTCTTTTATCAACTGTACTAATTCATTGTTGTTGTGTTTTTCTCGACATCGAGGAGTTTGAGTTTTAGAGATTTACTAAATGTCGGTTTGTTGGACTTTTGTTGCAGTAAAGTAAAACTGTGACCAACAGCGAGTTTTGTGCCTCAGTCTTGAAAAGCTGCTGTAATTTTCACAAATCAGCAGGTTTCAGTGAGTTTGATGAGTTTAAAACACATTCAGTTTGATTCTAGTTTGACAAATATCAACATGTTTCTCTTGGAAACTGTTTTATCAAACAAAAGACACCAAAGTTTCAAATGTTGAAACACAATAATTCAGCAACATTAACTGGTTGTTAGCCTGTTAGCTTCGTTAGCATCAGCTCCTTTAAAACGAACATTACTTTCATTCAAATTTAAAATGACTGTTAAAGTTAAATCAGCACAAACAAACATTAAAGTTTAGCAGTGAGCTAAAGCTAAAGCTAACGTTAGCAGTTAGCCGAAGCTAACAACGCCTGTTAGCTCATTAGCATCGGAGCGAGCGCAGCGTGTTGACGCAGGCGCAGTTCGGCTCATGTTCGCTTCTGCTCGTGTTCGCGTTGATTCACAAACAAAATAAACACGAACGATGTTTTTTAACAGGTGAAGTTTTTACCTGCAGCTCCGCCGCGTTTCAACAATGACAAAAACCTGGTCTGCTAACAACAAACCGTCCCGCCGCCCGTGCGGATCACAGCGGACCAACGGGACTTCCGCCTCTCTTCATACAGCTCAGCCACAGGGAGAGTCGCCCCCTGGACGTCAGGAGGGAAACAACAGCTACAGGAGCTTCTTCCTCATCAACAACTTATTCAACAACAACAATATTCTGTTGAATATTTGTTCATGAACCATCTTTTATTCCTGTAGTCTAGTTTTATCTTTAACTCAAAATCTGTTTTCATTCTTTTCTTATTCTGATGGAATCAAACGTTATTGTCAGTATTTCTTTAACGCCTGTTTTTTAATGTCTGTAACACCATCTTTTTGCATTTTTATCCAGCTCTGCAAACATTCTGTCTTAAATGACATTTGTCTTTTTATCAACTTTGACTTTCATTAACTTTATCATTCTGTAGCTGCCATGCACACGTGAGCTGGATGAACACACACGTCCACCCAGCGATCTCACTACGTACAGTAGAAATCAAACCAATATCGTTAGCTAACTCCATTATTCTGTGGAGGAAAGTCCCTGTTCAGGACCTGAACATCCACTGAGTGGGACTCGGTCCTGCAGTTCAGCAGCTCTGTCATGACCTTTATTGGATTTGGGGACGTTCACACTCAAGGAGCCATTGCTTTAAAAATTACAATGAATTCAGATGGAAACTTTGAAACAAAGGTGAAAACGACTATCAGAGCATAATTAGTTATAGAGCAGCAGAGGCCATGATGGATTCAGGTCCAGGAGTCTGGAGCAGGTTCAGGTGCTGCAGAGAAATTCAGCGTGAAGTCTTCTGATTGGCTGGTCGTACGGAGGGGGCGTGGCCAGAGGTCTGAGGAAGAAGAAGAACATTCATGATCCCGGTCAATGAATTTAAATCAAATTAGACTCGTGTGAAAATAGAAGAAGTCCAACATGTTGATCTGATCTGATAGACGCTGTTCGTGCTCGAGAACCAAGATGATGTCAGAAACAGTTCAATCTCTTATTATTATTAATTATTATTTATTGTGGATGGACCTCACAGACACTGACATCCTCAGGAAGTGCTTCGTGTCTGTGAGTTCAGGTTTGACTCTAATTCATCTCCTGTTGTTTGCCCCCCTGAGGAGGCTGCTGTCTGCCTCTTCAGTCTGTGAGTGAATGTCTCGTTCCCTTCCTCTCTGTCGTGATCATCCTGTCTGAATGAAATGAATCTGTCCTGTGTTTGTCTCTGCTCACCTGTCCTCCCCCTCCTCTTCCTCGTCCAGAGAAGACAGTGGTCAGTCCGTTATGTGTGGGGACATGTCGGAGGGTTCGTGTCTTCGAGTCTTTCAGCTCAGACAGGAGCTCGGGGCTGGACAGGGACAAACGAACTGGACACAAACAACACAGACAAACATCTTCATTTCAGTTCATCAGTGATAAAGAAAAATGTTTCATGTTTAAACTTCCTGAACATTAAATATCATAAACGTCCACTGTGAAAACAACTACTGTGATGCTGTGACGTCTCGTCTGTGTCCTCACAGACAGACAGCTAGAATGTAGTGATGGACTGAGACACAGCAGCAGGGCCGTCTTCTGTCCTTTCTGTGACATCGAGCTGACATCCAGCTCACCTCGTCTGTCGCGGCAGGGAGAAGACGAGGAGGACGAGGAGCTCCAGGGGGAGGAAGACAGGGTGGGACTGAAGGGGGAGGGCAGAGGTGAGGAGGGGGAGACAACGCTGGATTCACCAACGTCACTGTGAGACGGAAATCTGTTCTTAAACTCTGGAAACAAAAAGACAAGGATGAGACAGCTGATGATGATCAGAGACCCCAGCGCTCGCCCAGACCCCCGGGGGACACGAACAGACTGCAGGGGCAGTGGAGGCGTTTCATTATGTTTGTTGTGTCTGTTTTTCTGCTTTAAATGTTTCACCTTGTAGAAACTCTGCTTGTAACTCTGGACTTTGCAGACTTGGACGAGGAAGAAGAGGAGAAGTAGGTGATGAAGAGGAGAGAAGCTGAGTCTCTGCTGCAGCTGTCACTGAGGTAGATGATGATGATGATGAAGATGATGATGATGATGAAGACTTCATGATGTATGTCTGCAGTGGAGAGATTGTATCTGTTAGCAGCTGCAGTTGGAGAACTCCAGTGTCCTGACAGTGTGATGTGACACCTGAATGCATCGTTACAACCTGCAGAAACTTTCTTAGCTCCTCGAATTATGATTATGATTATTATTGATGACGTTTAGACATAATGACATGTGAACTACTTTCTATCCTGTCACCATGTTTAATCCAGAACATTGTATCATGTGAACTGGTCACATGTTGTGTATGTGAAGTCATCATGTGTAACTGAGGCTGTTAAAAGGAGCAGATTAAAGTCCATTCACCTGTTGTTTCACCCACCTGTTCTCAGCAGCAACAAACACAACATGAACACATCATCACCTTTTAAGCTGATATGTTGAACCTGTTAACAAACAGTGTCTTATTTCTCTCATAGTGTCACTCTGAGATTCAGCTGATGGTTCACGACCAGAGACACCAACACACAGATCAAACGCTGTCGTGATAACTTTCAGTCCAGTACCTGAGAAACACTTTGTGTAGCACAGGAGAAAAGCAAAGTCAAGAACTGTATTTATGGATCAATAAACTCTTTAGTACCAATGATATTGTCAGTCAGGGACGAGGTGGGGCCCAAATCCCTGAATCCCCCTGAGAGAAAGCTGCTTCCTGACTGGAATCAGCAGCGTCGTCTCTTCGCTCTCAGAGCAAACATCTCCAGTCTGGCTGTGAATGAAACTCCCAGTTCTCCCAGTTTGGACTCGCTGACTGGTGTGAAGCTGCAGATCCTGGTGGTGACGGCTGAACGACGGCTTCCGGCAGCCAAGCAAAGTCTGTGCAGCCCTGCCTCGCTCAACCACTCTCTCTCTCTCTGTTATGACATGAATAAACTGTGTGTGTGTGTGTGTGTGTGTTTGAGAGAAAACTTCATCTAAAACACACACGACTCAAAAGTCCACATTAATTATTGACATGTTTTAATGACACTGTTTCCATGAATACCAGGAAGAGAGAGTCAGCTGGACTTTTAACCCCCCCCCCCAACACACACACACACACACACCACTGGTCAGATTTGAACTTGATGATGACATAATCAATACTTTTATATCTTAACTTATATATTAACCTCTCTGTTTAATTGATCAATCAATACATACATCATCATACTAATTATGAGAGATGTTAAGACTGTGTGACTGTGAGCAGGAGGCGTGACTGAACTGTGAAATCACTTCAGGCTGAAACTCTGTCTTTTGAAGACATTTATGTGAAGGTTTGAAGATGAGACACAATGAACTAAAATTAAACGATTAAATGTAGAAAAAATCATTTTATTTGACTTCATTGTGCATATAAATGCAATTCCCTGCATTTAAATCTTTAGATTATAATAAAACTGGTAATTGTGATTTCTATAACAATCAGAAAAGTTTCCATCATGGAGACTTTCTGATAACATTGTTCCATCTTTAAGACAAACAGCTCTGTCCTTCACCTCTGACTGGAGTTCAGTCCTGCAGTCTCTCAAAGAGAATATGAACTGTCAATCAAACACAAGGTAATTGACTTAAGTTCTTGACCTGACAAGGCCTTTTCAGCCCTGAGTGTTGCCTGCAGGTATCACACTTCCAGGCTGTGGCCCCAACAACCTCCATCAGTAAGGAAGGGCAGCCTGTATGCAGCCTGAGAGGCAAAACTGAGGGGACAAAAGTTCAAGTAGAATATTTGAATATAAGAGGAGGGAAATGAAAGGTCAGAGTTTCTGTTTCTTTAATGAAAAAGATGAAAGTAGAACCAAACAAAAATTTCAATAATTTACAAGATAATAACATGGTAACAACATCTGGCTCACTGTTCGTCTTATTGGCTGATGTGCAGGAGGTGGACAAAATAATCACATGGCAAAGACCAACCAGCAGCTCGTGTTAGAAGGAACATTCATGTTAGCATGTTAGCTGCTGGAGACACAGTTAACAGGCTCAATCCCTGTCTGTCTGTCTGTCTGCCTGTCTATCTCTCTGTCTGCCTGTCTGTCTGCCTGCCTGTAAACCTCAGAAAACAGGAAGCACCATTCTCCTCCTCTTTGTCATCATCATCATCCTCCTCTTCGTCATGATCATGGCGGCGGTTAGAGCGTCCACTTCAAACACCTGCAGACACACAGAGAACGACGGGCTGAATGTTCAGACCACGATCAGTTTGGAGCAGCCAAGTTCCTACTGATGATCAATACACAGATAAACAGCTGGACTGAGACAGAATAACCTCGACTCCACTGTCAGAATGTAACACAGTATAGTGTGTGAGCATGTGTGTGTGTGTGTACCTGGTCTCTCTATGTGTACAAAGACACTTGCTGCTGCAGTAGCGCCCCCCGCAGGTGGTGCAGGTGTAGTGAGAAGGGAAACCACAGACACAGCAGAAGTGACGGGGGGGTAGAGAGGAGGGAGGGGCCGCCGCAGACAGGTAGTTAGGCTCCGCCTTCTCCGACAGGTTCTATCAATCAGACAACAGAGCAGGAGTCAGCTGACAGCGGACCCAGCCAATGAGAAAGCAGGGAAAGCGTGCAGACGTGTGACCCACCTCTTCCTCCAGCAGTGTGGTGAAGTTCTTCCTGAAACGCTGCTTGAAGTGATCGCCCCTCGTCTTCCTCTTCTTCTTCTCTGGACACACAGAGACAGACAGAAACATATTCTCACATCTGTCCTTTACCTTCAGGAGAGTAAAAGAAGTCTCGTGTGTCTCACCTGGTTCTTCTGTCTCACTGAAGGCAGGCAGACGGGCAGTAGGACCGGGGGGAGGGAGGGAGGACAGAGGATCGTCCTGGAAACACAAAACAACAACAACAACAACATCACAACAATGAGAAAACTTCCTGTGTTGAGTCATTAAAAACTGCTGTGATTATAAAGACACAACAGAATCAGACCAACAGCCTCAGATATTCTTCATGTCACGTCACACAGACACACCTGGAAGTTGTCTTTCTCCAGAGCTTCCAGCTGCCTGCTGAGTCTCCTCTGTCTGGTGGCTTCATCCAAAACTCTGCGCTGCCCTGCCTCCACCCGAGCTGACACACAGACAGGCAGAGAGAGAGAGAGAGACAGGCAGAGAGAGAGAGAGAGACAGACAGAGAGAGAGAGAGAGACAGTCAGAGAGAGAGAGAGAGACAGAGAGAGAGAGAGAGACAGTCAGAGAGAGAGAGAGAGATTGAGAGACAGACAGAGAGAGAGACAGACAGTGAGAGAGAGAGACAGTCAGAGAGAGAGAGAGAGAGAGAGACAGACAGAGAGAGAGAGAGACAGTCAGAGAGAGAGAGAGAGAGAGACAGACAGACAGAGAGAGAGAGAGACAGAGAGAGAGAGACAGACAGTGTTTACATTTCTCTGTTGTAGTTTGAAAGCAGCTTTAAACCAAACTGATTTCTACGAACATGAATGGTTATGAACTCAAAGTGAATTCTGTCAAGACATCAGTTATTTTAATAAAACATCCAGAATGCCTCCAGTGTTTTGTGAGGATTTGTGTTCAGACTAAAACCTTCTGCACAGAGATAGATATGTCTGTCTCTCTCTCTCTCTCTCTGTGTCTCTCACTCTCTCTGTCTCTCTCTCTGTCTGTCTCTCTCTCTGTCTCTCTCTCTCTGTCTGTCTCTCTGTCTGTCTCTCTCTCTGTCTGTCTGTCTGTCTCTCTCTGTCTGTCTGTCTCTCTCTGTCTCTCTCTCTCTGTCTGTCTCTCTCTCTGTCTGTCTGTCTCTCTCTCTCTCTCTCTGTCTGTCTGTCTCTCTCTGTCTGTCTGTCTGTCTGTCTGTCTGTCTCTCTCTCTGTCTGTCCGTACAGATAAGCTCAGGCAGCTTCATCATCTTGTCACAGTTTTACTTTAACAAATCCTTCACATGTAGAACTGATCGTATTCTTACAATAATTAATAATTAGCAACGACAACAACAAAAGCAACATTTATCATTTAGAAACTCGTAGATTGTCGTTTCAGTTTTACGTTTCTTGGTTAAAACGGACAAAAACCAAACAGAGAATCTTTAAACTTTTTCTTAATCAGTCATTCGTGTGTAAATGAAGCACAGCCTCGTTTTAACGTATAATTTGTTTAAATTGTAGTGAAAACCCACCGGAAGCCTTCTTTTCCAGAACCATGTTTGCTGTTGTTGTCTCACTTCCTGTCTACGGCGGCCGCGGAGGTTCCTGCCGCATCAGGCGAAGCGCGTTTTTCTTTACAACAGATCAACTGATCAACATCTTTATACCGGAGGTTTATAGGGAAAATTAGAGGATGAAAATACTTCACGATTTATATTTGTAGTTCTCATACAGTCCTAACTTCTGTTACCGGGATGTTCTTTGCTACGGCAAGCCACAGGGGATTATTAGAGAAGCGCGTTTCCCTCATTTTTCAGCCATGAACATAAAAGTTGTTTGTCATGTGAAGTTTCGTTCTACATCAATGATGAAGAACTGATCAACTTTATGAATAAAGTTAGCTGTTTTGGAAAATCAGATCTGAGCTCATGTTTGCACTTTAAACTTTAGAGCAGCTTTTTAATGTTTCTAACATGAATCCAATAATCCTTCAACATTACAGAGAATCTTATCATTAAACCCAACAGGTTCATTTTCCACTGACAAATAAAAGAAACGCACCCACGTAGTAACATGTTGTATTAAAATCTCAAAACTTTATTCGTTCAGTCAGTAACAAATAATTTAATGCAGTTTGTACAAAGCCAGAGACATTGGATTCCTCGTATCGACAGGTGGAAAGAAAAGTAGAGGCGACGTCAGGTGGAAACCTCCTACGTCCAGTTCGAATGGAGCTGCTCCTCAAACAGACTCTAAACCAGCAGAACAGTTTACAGAGATGAACACTGTGAGAGGAGACGGCGGCTTCACACCACGACCAAGGAAAATACTCAACTACATGATGGAAACACAAAGAACCAAAGACAATAAAAAGAAATGAGCAAAATGAATTTAAAACACTAAACAATGAAGATTAAAACATGAAAAAATACACGGCCTGTAGCGTTTTCCCAGTAACAGTTCTAAAATCTCAAAGTGGAGTTTCGCCTCCTTTATACTCGACTTACAGACTTCTTGGCACAAAAATATATTTTAAACCTTTTCTTTCTTTTTGTAACATATCGATGCTCATCTGAATCATTTTTGGCTTTTCTCTTTAAACATTCGCTGTTTAAGAGGAATCAAACTCTAAAAGATCGCTGCAAGCTGTGACTCTCCATCCGAGTCATCTGATTGGCCAAAACCAGCTCATTACTGCTGTTTTGACTCCCATCATGCACTGCTACACTGCTGGTTGCCACGGCTACTCTAGCATCTCCCAGACAGCGAGTCAGTGGTGATTTTTTTGGTTGATGTTAATTGTTTTTAACTGGAGAAGAGTACTGCGGTGAAACATTCAAGAAGTTTAACCTGCAGCTACGACATCATTGTTACAGTCTGATGGAGTGTAACAGCATTCACTCTCTCACTCTCTCACTCACTCACTCACTCACTCACACACACACACACACACACACACACACACACACACACACACACACACACACACACACACACACACACACACACACACACACACCACACACACACACACACACACACACACACACACACACACACGCACTGTGCACAAGTGCAGTGTGTGTTCTGCTTGCATAGGTTCAGGTAGTGTAATTATATAAGGCAGTACGGTGATTTTACCCTCCACCAGGGACTCTTATTTTGAAAAGCCCCATCTGCTTGTCTGAAGTCACTAAATGAAGATAAAGGCTGAATCATCCAATCAGAAACAAGCTTACAAACTTAGGTAAAAACGTTGTGAGATATGTTCTGAGAAGATGCATTCATGGTCATCACATCGAATCCTCCGTCCTGTCTAACTGCGATGATGAGGTTGACTAATGTTCTCACACACACACACACACACACACTCTCTGTTTATGGGTCTACAAAGGACACCATGATGTATCTGGTCCCGCTGGTGGTGGGCAGACCCTCGTGGTAGTGCGTCAGGCGGCCGGGGTGCATGAAGGACCAGCCCTTCCTGGGAGACTCCACCTTACAGTCGTAACGCAGGAACCTGCAGCCTCCGCCCTGACACACACACACAAAACTTTTTTCAACATTAACAGAAATCTGAGACAAAGAACAAACAAACATCTGTTGAGTGCTGAGTTGTTAAAAGAGAAATCTGTCACTCTGTGTTTACCTTTCTCTGTGTGTGTGTGTGTGTGTGTACCTCGTAGTCGATGCCCTTCCTGTTCAGGGCGATGTTGATGGTGAAGGTGGAGGAGTCGTGATGCGGCCGCAGAGACGGCTGCTCGTCAGGACGGTAACGCACCACAAAGTTCATGATGGCCTGAGCCTGAAAACACAGAGGATGAATTATTCGTAACGTAACAAACAGATTCATGACAGATGCTCCTAGAACTCGTACAGACTGAGCTGGCTTTTCGAACCCGAGTCCCAACCTGTACCTTGGGGTAATAGCCAGGATAGAGTTTTTCAGTGACAGGGACGATGTACTCTTTGAGGAATTTGAGCCACTCCTTCTCAAAGCCAATCTGGTTCATGTGGATGTCCACAGTTGGGACATTTTCATAACCACCGGCCAGACGCTCGTCCTGAAGACAAACACAAACACATCAATGCTCACTGAACTCGTTTCACCTGTCATTTTCACAGACAGACAGACAGACAGACAGGTTACCTTGTGTGTTCCTCCAGACCACTGATCGTGATGCTCCATGGTCTCCACCAGATGATCACACATCTTCTCTGAGAAAGCTGGAAACCAGTAAACATCTGGACAGGGCTGAGAGAGAGAGAGAGAGACAGAGAGAGAGACAGACAGGCAGACAGACAGAGACAGAGAGAGAGTTTGGCTCTTTACTGATCGACAGATGGTAACCACAGAGGGAGAGACATAAACATGACTCTTATTCATTTACAGTTTTTGTTGCTCAGCCTTCATCCTGTTGTTTTTTTTTGTCATTTAAATTTGTATTGAATTTTTAAGAAACATAAAGAGAAAAAAACATAAATAAGTACAGGGTATTTTTACAGAAGTTGAGTTTTGTTTTGGTGTAGACATCTTCTGACATGTCACATAAATACGATTTTGCAATCAAAACAAATATGTCCCAGATGACAAAAAAGCCAAGTTGTTTTGTGTGTTGTTACCTGCTCCACAAAGCCCTTCTCATCTTCAAAGATCTTGGAGTAGTTCTCATTGATGTACTTCTCCTTCCAGTCCTGTAAATACACACACACTCAGCAGGTGCTTTCATTCAGTTCACCATGTGTTAACGTTCCTGTGTTGTGTGTTTGTCTGACCACAGGGTTGTCGAAGATCTGCCACATGTCCGGGTGCAGCCTGGACGTGTTGAAGTTGGACGAGGCCACCAGACGACCAAACTCGTCACGGTTTGACACAAACATGAAGACTCCCTGTGGACACACAGAGATGAGTTATGACAAAGGCTCATTATGATCACTTCACTTCATCACAGGTTCGTTCAGCTGTGTTACCTGGTCTCTGATGCTCCTGCAGAACACCATGTCAGGATCCATCTCCTCGTCCACAAACAGGCTCACCTGGGACAGCTTGGACCGCAGCAAGCTGCCTCTGATCAGGTAGGCCTGAGTGATGTACGGGACGTTCCACAGACCACTGCACGCACGCACGCGCACACACACACACACACACACACACACACACAGATTAACATTTCACCTCACCTGTGCTGTGAAGAAACTGTGGTTTATAGACAGAAAGAGAAACACACAAACTACTTGAACTGCAGTGTGTGTGTGTGTGTGTGTGTGTGTGTGTGTGTGTGTGTGTGTGTGTGTGTGCGCTCACATCCTCTTTCCCTGGACGATCTCGATGTAGTCTTCAGATCTGGAGTAGTATCCTTCAGGACTCAGAGCGCCCCAGAAGTTACTCCACAGTTTCCCATGTTTGGACAGCATGGGCGCGATAACTGACCTGAGAGAGAGAGACGTTTCAAAATGACCATTTTAAAACAACAAACAGAGGAACATAAAACACTAACTAGAGTGTCTGCTTTGATTGTGACGCCACAAGGTCATGATAAAAGTTTAAACCTAAAGAATTTTTCATGCACAGAAAGAAATTTTAGCATCATCCAGCAGGTCCAGTTCAGCCGGTGCTCAGGTTACATGAGAATAGTAGCAGCTGCAGCAGGTTGTGCGGTGGGGGAAGTGTGTACCTGTTAGTGTAATAGAGAAGGCTGCTCGGGTCTAACTGTTGGGTGTAGTGTGTTACAGAAGCGTTGTGGTGGACACTTGTTGGGGTGCAGAGTCGTAGGATGTGTGTTTCACTGTATGCAGCAATGACCTACTTGTTTTCCTCGATTAGAATCCTCAGTGTGTCGGGGTTCGTCAAGGCCACGTCGGAGTCGATGCTGAAGTAGTAATCACACTGTGGATCCTTCTTACACGCCTCGCTGCACACAAACACACATACATGAACAGATGAGTGAAGATCCAGCATGTTCTCAAAGTTGTGTTCACAGTTTTACAACTTCTACATTTTAGTGAGATGCCATAAAGGTCAACTTGGCTTGACTGTGAAACAACTCTGGTGTTTGGCTGAAGTGGCCCATGTAGGATCATATTACTAATGTGTTCAGAGTTAAGAGAATTTTACGAGTGTCCTGAAGAGTCCTGAGAGGATCTTTGATGATAATTCAATGCCTGATGTTGTACAGGTTCTAAAATACAGTCAAACATCTCAAATGTCTGTATGATTTAAGTTCTAAAAAGTATAACTATTGTTCTAAATGTGGTGTAATGTCCTCAGAGCTTGAACGGTGTTGGGTACGTTCTCTCTCCACTCACACAGCCATGTTTCTGGCCTTGTTCTCCGGCAGGTTCTCCTCTGGTCCGACCAGCAGGGCGTCAGGAAACAGAGACCTGTGACGCTCCCAGAACCTCTGGATGTGACGCTCATGGTACACGACCTGGATCACAGGTGGATTTCAACAGATCAGAGCAGAACAGGACAGAACAGAGAGGATGAGAGTCGACTTTGGTTCTGTTTGTGGCCTACGTTGTTGTGGATGAAGAGGCGGATCCTCGCTGTCGGGTAGTTGAGTGTCGTCAGTCGGTCCAAGAACTCCTCCATGAAGGGAGTCGCGTGTTCGATAAACACTGCAACGTACACCAGAGGCAGCTCCTCATCCTAAACACACACACTTTTTAAACACTGTTATGAAACTTAAATAAAACAGGAGTTCTAAGTTCAGTGTTACCAGCGTACGTACAGGTACGTCGTTGAAGAACAGCAGGTCGTCATCACAGATGCCACAGCCGTTCTCAAAGGTCCAGGCTGTGGGCACGTAGTTACCCATGTAGTTCAACTGCAGCTGCAGAGACAAACACACTCCTGATAAGACATGGCCGGTGAGCTCAGTTGGTTACAGCGTGGTGCTAATAATGCCATGGTCACAGTTTGGGATGAATAGCGTACTTAACTGAAACGTTAATGTTAATGTTAAGGACATTACTCCAAAAACAGAATCCCTGTAATGAAGCTTGTACATGATAAGAAAATAGATTTAAATGCACAAACAGATGAGAGAATGCAGCTGAAACACGTCAGTAGCTATGAATAAGTCATTGGTTTGTTTATGTTGGGGCCTTCATGGACGTCAGGTCCCAGTGAGACATGAAATAACCAAACAGATCCATGAATTTGGAACAAATGGCAACAACTAGTTACAATAGTAAATACTGTCTTTTTTAATCAACATTTGTCAGGTCAACTGTAGAAATAGAGCATTTAAGTTACAAAGTAATGCAGCAGGAATGTGCACTTGTATTTGATTGGCCAGCGCAGAGCCTTGCTGGAGGACATCATGTTAGTGGACAGCACTGCTCTCTGTTTGGTCTTTGTCCTGCTGAATGTCCAAGTGCCAGTGCTTGTTAGCTAATGACAGGGTTCCTACGCTTGTTTTTTTTTCAATTACATTCTGAGTTATAATTCCAAGCAGAACTGCAATTTCATTTATAACTAAAACCAAAGCATCATGTCTGTTTGACGTCTGTGTGTAAACTACCACAGCGAAAACCTCAGAAACTAAACTGCAGCATTTCTGCTACAAACATTTCAAACATTAGCAGCAGATTTCATGCTGAGGAAAATCAGGCTGCTGTGGTGACTGGACCATCACATGGAGTCGGTGGAAGGCTGTGATTGGCCGGTTACCTTGGTGGGTCCGTTGCCATGGATAATGACAGGAAGTGTGTCATAGGCGACGTTCCTGGCTCTGACCTTTGCCCTCTCAAACTTCAAGACGACTTCGTCTGACAGACAGAGACACATTCAGTTCATTTATGTTGTACATGTGTGTCTGTGCGTGTGTGTGTGTGTGTGTGTGTGTGTGTGTGTGTGTGTGTGTGTGTGTGAGAGAGAGAGAGAGAGTCTCACCAACAGCTCCGTTCAGATTTTGGAAGATTCGAGAGCGATGGTCCAGAGTCATGTTGAACTTGGTCTAAAGAGATGAATCACATCAACATCATCAGGTTTCTCTTCAAAGATTTGAAATATTTAAAAACAGTGTTGATGATAAAACCTCACAGTCACTCTTTTGCAGTTTCAACAGTTAGCTTTGAAAGTTAGCTTTGACAGTTAGCCTCGACAGTTAACTTTGACAGTTAGCCTCGACAGTTAGCCTCGACAGTTAGCCTCGACAGTTAGCCTCGACAGGTAGTTTACCCTCTGTGTCTTGTCCAGGTAGATTCTGGTGTAGAAGAGCTGGTCGTCATCGTTGTCTTTGTACTTCCACTGCTGGACGATCGTACTGAGTTCTGGAGCAAAGCCAATAAAGCCTGAACACACACACACACACACATTTCAGTGTTTGCACAATAACAGTTATGAAACACATGACATGTACAAACTGTCGTTCACACACATTATTATTAGTGTCTCTTATTCTCCCATATCTTACCTCCTGAGTTGAGGTAGCGTTTCCCAGAATGCACCTCTGGGTATTTGGAGGCCAGTCTCTGGTCAGGCCAGCAGAATCCCTCTGCTGAGAAAACCACTCTGTGACCCAGACGAGAAAACTTGGACAGCAACTCGTCCGGACCCGACGCAAAGATCACGTCGTAGCTGCACAGGAACACAAAGAGGGGGGCTTTCAAAATAAAAGCTTCCGGCATAAAATAAAAGCCTGAAATATTCTGGTGCACAGATGATCAATAACTGATATGTCTGAGTTTATCCTCAAGCAAAAGTGTCAAACGTTCTGTGGTTCCAGCTTCTCAAATGTGAGGACCTTCTGTTCTCTCTGTTTTCTATGAAAGCAAAGTGAATCTCTTTAGAGCAGAGCAGCCTGGTCACAGTTAGACACAGCAAGAAAAACTTTATTCGCCATTCATTCCACAACATTGACACAAAGCGATGCAGGTCTGAAAGGAGCTGTAGAAAGAGAAGGTTTCAGCGTAATAACAGAGTGCAGCAGGAAACTGGAGGCTCCACGGCCGCCATGAAAACAGGAAACCCCGGGTCTCCTTATTCTGCTGCGTCTGGCTTATTAACAGAGACTATTTTTGTCCTCACTCACCTCCCATGTTACGGAGCAGATAAAGGGCTGTAAAACGGACTAAAATAAACTTCCCTCTTAAATGAACGAAGGGTTCAACAGTCGTTCCCGAGTGGATTCAGAAACTTAATGAACCGTTGATCCACTCCGGATACAGCTGTTCTAAAACATGTTGTCTCCATCAAAGACACTACTGTTCAGGTGGAGCAGCATTTTCATTGCTTTTGTTTGACCATTTCTTTATGAACAGCAACGACTGAGTCTTCAGTGCTGGAAGCAAACCTTTGTTCTTGTGTGTGTAGAAGTAGGACAGTAACATTTCTCACTGAAGACAGAAAGACAAGGAAACAGTGAACAATGAGAACAAGAGAAGGGCAGCAGTAATGAGAGACAGAGGCAGTGAAAGAGAAATGAGGACGAGGACAGACTGATGAAAATAAAGAGTTAGGTAACACACAAGCACACACGCACACACACAGGTGGCGTTACCTGTCCACAAACATGATGACCATGTCCTTCTTGTCAGAGTGTTTGAGCAGCTCCCTCTTCAACCATCGGACTTTCTGACCTCCACCCACTGTCCGAGCCACGTCACCCCCCTTCCACTCCTCCCCCAAACCCAGGACCTGAGTGTGCATGCACACACACACACACACACACACACACACACACACACACACACACATCATCATCATCATCAGGTTCCAGGTGGATTTCCTCTGTTCTCACCTGTAATGAGATCACAACAATATCGCGACCTCATTTCCCATCAGCCCCATTAGCATGCTGCAGTTTCCCAGTAAACACATTTTGATCTCTGTGTGTGTGTGTGTGTGTGTGTGTGTGTGTGTGTGTGTGTTACCTTCACAGTGTAGTTGAACTCTTGAGCCGTCCTCATGAAGCGGTCGAAGCCGTCTGTCTCTTCTGTTGCTGCGGTGATCACCAGCAGGTTTTCTAAACACACATTGATTAGGTGATCACTGATGACATCATCAACCAACTTATCAATTATAGCAACAATAACTGTTCACAAGATCAAGATAAAGCTTTCAGCAGACGACGTCTAGCTGCTTATTCAACAGCTTTCATAACGACAGCAGTTCAGCAAAAAGTGCAATATTTCCCTCTGAGATGTGCTGGAGTTGAAGTACAAAGTAAATACTCAGGTAAAGTACAAGTATCTTGAAATTGTACTCGAGCACTTAGTTAAATTCCACCACGATCCCGCAGGATGTGACTGTGGCAGGAAACAACTCTTCTTCTCCCTCTTTCCCTTCAGGCTTTCGAGGAATTTGGTGAGAGTGAAATTCCTCAGAAATACCTCAGAGAGGTGAAGGAGGTGAAGAGCAGGAGGGGAGGAGGGGAGGAGGGGAGGAAAAACCAGAGGAGTATGTGGTGACAAAAGCCTCCTTGTCCTATGTTTCTCCATGTTTTTATTTCCTAATCAATGTGATTTTTAGATATTTAATTCACTGAATTCGACTAAAACAGACTTTCTCAAGTGATTTTCCAGGATCGATAAAATACACTGACACTGGAAAATACAGTCACACATAACATGTTGTATTCACACAGCTCAGCTCTGCTCAGCAGACAACACACTGGACAAAAACTAGCTCAGTGCTTCTGCTCACTAACCTGCTGCTGAAGTGTCAGACAACAACCCCCGCCAACACACACACACACACACACACACACACACACACACAGCTGTCCAAACACTCACACACACACACCTGACTTCTCTCTCACAGTAAAACTTTGCAATTCAAACAAGTCCAAACTAGAGATGCACAGATCAGACATCTAAATGTTTACACCCAGTTTTGATTCCTGTGTATTTTAAACATTTCATTTTGTCCAGGTTACTTGTTTCTACTGCTCGTGTGAATTTTGATTTCATTTATCAAATTTGTTTTCACTAGTTTGTGAATTAATTGTGATTAATTTTGTTCTATACTGGAATGCATCGTCCAAAGTGTGACAGAACAGAACAAACAGGGAGCCAGCTGTGCTCCATGTTGCTCTGACAGGAAATGATGCAGATGGATGGCAACAGTCCGCCGTGCCCACCGTAAACTCCACTGTACGTTTGTGCACGTTTACAAGATTCTGTGAGGCTGATTTTAATCGACTGGTTTCACATCTCAACTGTCACTGAAGCTGGTTTTTTACTGTCTGATTCTGGATTTTGACTCACACGCGTGCTGTTTATTGGCTGGATGATTGTCTGTTTCTGTGCCACCAAATGTGAGTGAGAACACACCAATATTTGAGCTTTTCTCTAAAAACACTGACTGTCCTGATGAAGCTGAGGGAAACTGTGCTGAGATGAGTCCAGACCTGTTGCTCTGGAGGAGAAGTGGACTCTCAGCTCTGCTTTTGAAGACTGACATGACTGTAATGTGACAGACTGTATGGATGGATGATCAGAACTGAGGCTCCTTTTCAACCACATTTTAAAGGTTAAAAACCGTTAAAGACAAACAGACTTGAACTAATCTCAAGTGTTGAACTCTTCCACAGCAGCTCGGACTAGTTTACAGTTGTAGGACTGAGCAGGCTGGTGTGAGGCTGGTATGAAGCTGATGTGAAGCTGGTGTGGAGCTGGTATGAAGCTGATGTGAAGCTGGTGTGAAGCTGGTATGAAGCTGATGTGAAGCTGATATGAAGCTGGTGTGAAGCTGGTGTGAAGCTGGTGTGATGGAGCTGGTGTGAAGCTGGTATGAAGCTGGTGTGAAGCTGGTGTGGAGCTGGTATGAAGCTGGTATGGAGCTGGTATGGAGCTGGTGTGAAGCTGGTGTGAAGCTGGTATGAAGCTGATGTGGAGCTGGTGTGGAGCCGCAGCGGCTCGCCGCGGCCCGCCCGGCCGGGCAGGGACGCTCCGGAGCGGCCTTACCTGCAGAGAGCCTCCGCTGCTCGGCGGACACGGAGCTGTGGAGGACGGTGAGGGCCAGCAGGAGGAGGAGCAGGCGGCGGGACGACATGTCTGCTTCTTACAGCCGTCAGCGGCCGGTCGGACTGAAAACTGCGACTTTATTTCTCCGTTTGTTGTCTCGTCTTCACTCCATCAGCTTCCGCCGAGACCGTCTCCAACTCTCGCGATGACTCGGGACAACGTATGAACAAACACCAGCTACGTCCCTCAAGTTTCAGCCAATGAAAAGCGCAACATTCCCGATTGACGGCGTCACGAGCCAATCAGAGGAGGACAAATGGAAACGAGTGGGCGATGTTTTTTTTCTCTGGTATTTTGTGTCGTCGAGCTTCTGAAAGTTCGTGAAAACTGAGAAAGTGAATCTGGTGCCACGTGTGAGAGAGACAGACGGACAGACAGGCAGAGAGACAGAGAGAGAGAGAGAGGTAGTGAGACAGGCAGAGAGAAAGAGAGAGAGACAGGCAAAGAGACAGGTAGTGTGTGTGTGAGAGAGAGAGTTTTAATTCTTCATTATTGTCTTCATATACATATGAATAAAATATGTCTCATTAAAGTCATCACATTGACAATAATAATGTGGGAACTTCAATAATAAATTCTGACAAAAATAAATAAATTCTGACATTTTAAACAGAAATACTCGTTTGTTGTCCTTCGTTTTAATTGGCTACAGTGTGTCTGAACAGCCCCGCCCCTTGTTGCTGGTCTCCATGGTAACATGACAACAGAAGCAGAGACAGTCGGTGTGTTTCAGGCGGAGCTGAGAGATGCAGAGGCCAAAGTTCTTCACTCCTGCTGAGGTGGCAGCTCACAACACTGCTGCCGACCTGTGGCTGTCGTTTCTGGGTAAAGTTTGTGACCTGAGCCCCCTGATGGAGCAACACAAGGGTGAGCACCAACCAGCACTTCACCTGTACTGCAGTACCGGTACCTCGCCGCGTACTCGAGAACAGTAACAGTCTGTGAACATCATCAGGTGTTCAGAGCATCAATCTGTGTCTGTGTCTGTTCTTCTGTTCCATCTTCTGTCGTCACACGATTTTTCCTCCTCATTCATTTAAAGCAGCATTTTTCCTGTTGGAGCTCATTTTGAACTATTTTGTTCAGGACTGAAACTAATGATTCTTTTCATTCTGGATTCATCTGCTGATTCTTTTCTCCATCGATCGATCGATTATTGAAAACAGTGAGAAATGTGGTCACAATGATCCAGAGCCCAAAGTGACACCTTCACAATGTTGCTTTGCTCCAAGCAACAGAACAAACCTGCAAACTATTACACACATTCAGACACATTCAGACTGTTACAGACACATTCACACTATTACAGACACATTCACATCAGTCAAAGGAGAAACAGAAAATCTGGAACCATCAAATGTTTTTACAGGAAAAACGACAGGATAATTAATTTTCTGTGAATCAACTAATTAATTATTGGACAGTTTCAGCTGTTCTTGTATCAACTGTTGGAGTTTAACCTATAACTAAACATCATATTTTGGAAACTCTACAAACATATGTATGAATATAATGTAGTGAAGTAAAAAGTACAATATTTCTCTCCAGTAGAGTAGTAGAAGTAGAAAGTTACATGACAAGAAAATACACAAGTAAAGTACAAGTACCTCAAATTTGTTTTTAATTACAGTACTTGAGTAAATGTACTTAGTTACATTCCACCACTGGTAACCAAACCTGCTTCAATAGAATTAGTTTAAAAACGTTAAGATGAGACAAGCAGTGAAGGAAAGTAACTAAGTACATTTACTCAAGTACCATTCATTTTACTCAGACTTTTTCCTGCTATATCTTTGCTTTTGAAGAGCTGTCAGGTGATGTTTCTCTGCAGGTGACGCTCTTCTGTTGCCCATCATGGAGTCTGCAGGAAAAGACATCAGCTGCTGGTTCGACCCTGAAACCAAAGATGTGAGTGTCAATCAAACAAACAGCCAATCAGTGAGCAGCTCTCAACGCCGCTCCTGGTTGACCTGCATGTATCTGTCCTCTGTCATCAGGTCCGTAAATACGTGGACCCGCTGACGAACTGTGTGAGGTACTACACCCCCAGGGGGCGCTTCGTGCACGTCCCCCCACCGGCCCTCGCTCCGACTGGGCCAGTGACGTCGAGCGGCCCTGGTGGAGGGACGAACGCTACGAGGTGGGACGGCTGTCCGCTAAGACCAGGTGGATCCGAGTCGTCAACACGCTGACGTCACAGGAGCAGCGGCTGCAGGTGAACGCACACCTCAGCACACTCGTGCAGACTCTGACCGCAGCGGCAGAAACACACCTTTTTCTAAGTTTAGGAGAATAAAGCAATAGATCCAAAATATGTAGAGGCTCTGAAATGCTTCTTTGACAGAGTCAGTTCCCTCTGACACATCAACACCGCGTCCGACACTGAGCTCCGGGCTGAGTCATGACCTGCTGCTGTTCCTCAGGTGTGCTCCGAGGAGACTCTGGCTGAGATCCTCCAGCGTTACCTGCGCTACAACGCTCACGCCTGCAGCTACACCTGGAAACACGACGGAGCGAGTCTGGACATGAGCAGGACGCTCAGCGAGAACAACGTCCTCGACCACGACGGCGAGCTCCGACAGCTACGACTGGACCGAGACCTCTTCACCCCCGCCGTCCTGCTCCACTTCAACGATGACCTCACTGAGGGATGACCTCTGACCTCATCCAGGTGTCTGAGCACAGCTGCCACCTGAAAACTAGCAGCACAGAATCATTAAGGAACTGGAAGAAGAGCAGAGCTGAGCGTCACCTGCTTCACGCCGTCCTCACGATACTTCACAGACGACACACCTGCGCAGCCTCAAGGCCGCATCACAAGCACAACATTACATGTGAATAAGAAATGTTCCTCAGAATTTTAAAATGATGAGTAAAAGTCTGGCTTTCATCTCAGGTGTTTTATTGAAGATGTGAAGTTTTCATGTAAACAAAGTTTCTGTTTCTCTCTGAAACTTTATTTTAAATTTATTTATTTATTTATTTCCTTCCTCATGAAACATTTGCATTGACATCACATCTTGTTTGCAGCCATGTTCGTCCTCACTGTCTCTCCCGCAGCAGCAGGACATGATTTCAGGTCTCAGGACTCGTTCTCTTATCTTCTCTCCGTCGGCGCAGCTCCTCCTCGAACCGAACATGTCTCTCTTTTTTGAAGATTCCTTATTCACACTGACACTGAGAGAAGGCCTCGACCTCCAGGTTCAACCTTCCACTCACTTTCACATCTAATATAATCAGTCACATTTACAGTGTGTGTATTGGAAACACATGATTATAACAGAAGTTTCCATCATGTCACGCTGGGTCACGGTTAAATCCACACTTGTCACCTTGTATTGGCTCAAAGTTTGATTTGAACCGCAGTGAAAACATGATTGGTTTGAGGAAGTGTCAGCTGGAAATCAGTTTCTTCTGAACAAAAGGGAAGTTTTGAAGACGACTTCTAGGATGATTCACTGATTCTCAGAAAATGTGCCAGCAGAGACCTGAACTGTCTGTCTGTCTGTCTGTCTGACTGTCTACCTGTCTGTCTGTCTGTCTGTCTGCCTGTCTGTCTGACTGTCTACCTGTCTGTCTGTCCACCTGTCTACCTGTCTGTCTGCCTGTCCACCTGTCTGCCTGTCTGTCTGTCTGTCCACCTGTCTGTCTGACTGTCTACCTGTCTGTCTGTCTGTCTGTCCATCTCTCTGTCTGTCTGACTGTCTGTCCACCTGTCTGACTGTCTACCTGTCTGTCTGACTGTCTACCTGTCTGTCTGTCCACCTGTCTGTCTGTCTGACTGTCTGTCCACCTGTCTAGACTGTTGATCTTGAGTTAAGATTGTCTGACTGTCTACCTGACTGTCTTTGGTGTCTTCATCTGAAAGGACAGTCTGACATCTACCTGTCTGACTGTCTACCACGTCTGATCTGACTGACATGCACTCTGGACCTGTCTGTCTGTCTGTCTGACTGTCTGTCCACCTGTCTGACTGTCTACCTGTCTGTCTGTTTGACTGTCTACCTGTCTGTCTGTCTGTCCACCTGTCTGTCCACCTGTCTGTCTGTCTGACTGTCTGTCTGTCTGTCTGTCTGTCCACCTGTCTGACTGTCTCACATTAACAATACATTGATAAAAGATGTATTATCTTCTTTCATTTACACCTCATGTCCTTTCAGGGTTTACATTTCCACTGCCACATCGTCCCTGTCAGTGATCACTCCTCGTCTGACTCCTCCCATCCCTCACACTTCAAATACTTCTAATCCTTTTGGTACTTTATACTCTGAGTTTATCCTCGACACTTCAGCTGCTTTTGCTTTTACTTAGTTTCAACTGAAACTTGCTGTCAACTTTCAGTTTTTAGTGCTTAAACTTCAGATCCAACGTGAGTTCATTTGAGATATTTAACTTCAAAACCTTCAGCTGCAGGTTTTTTAGTGAATGTGAGAACTTTCAGTTTTTTCAGAAAGTATTTGGACACACACACACACACACACATTGTTTTCCAGTTCAAAGTGCGTTTTGGTGGCCAATGACCCTCAGCTGGCTGTTTGGACAGTCAGACTGTTTGTCAGTCTTCATCGTGAAGAAGAAGAGGAGACACAGAGAGGAGGACATGACGACTGAATATCATGACGACGCTGAAGACGACAGCAGCTCCTTTTGGAACAAAGGTACCTGTCGGTCTCTCTACCTGTCTGTCTGTCTCTGCACCTGGCTGTGAAACTGACTGTGTGTTTTTACACTTCTGTTTGTCTGTCTGTCTGTCCGTCCATCTGTCTGTCTGTCTGTCTGTCAGAGCCGGCTCCCGTCTCTTTCTCAAGAGTCTCCAGGTTCAGACGCTGGTTGTTTCCTGCTCTGACAGCAACGATCATCCTGATTCTGATCATAACACTGGGAGCCAGCAGTGAGCTCACACACACACACACACACACACACACACACACACACACACACACATACACACACACACACACACAGAAAGCATTTATTTAAACTTTTCCTGAAATCTGTTTCCTTGTGTGAACTTGTTCTGAAGCCATGAGTAGCAGGAGGACTAAAACATCTCAACACATCACAGTAATAGATTACTGTTAGTAGTAACTAAATGATAAAGCATGTCAAATTACACACAACCTGCTGAAAGTGTCCAGCAGCTCTTGATGTCAACTCTTCAATAATGTTCAGTTGTTTTCTTGGTTGATCAGTGTTAGAGGAACATACACACAAAAATCAGCGGATCTGTGTATTTGTGTGTGTGTGTGTGTGTGTGTGTGTGTGCAGACTCCAGGACATCAAGCCGATTGTGGTCTGTGGAGAAAAGTGTTTCCAACCTGACTGAATCACTGAGTGCCGCGCAGCAGCTCACTAAAGGTAACACACCTGTCTCTGCTCCTCCAATCAGAGGACACGAATCAGACGCGATACCAGACTCAGGTTCTTCTCCACAACTTCTGTCCCAGATGCAGTTAAAGACGTCCATCGCCTGAAGTTTGCTGTGGAGAACAACAAGGACCAGCTGACCTCAGGTGAAACACACACTGTAGAACAATGAGTCCGACGCAACAGAGCGCTGAAAATAATGATCAGAACATCGGCATCAGCGTCACGTTGTGTGTTCTTACACTCTGTGTGTGTGTGTGTGTGTGTTCAGTGTCTGAGGCCTTGAAGCAGCTGTCAGCTCTGGACTCTATCAGCAGGACGGTCGCTTCGCTCAAATGTTCCCTCGAACGCATCATCAACAACGGTACACACACACACACACACACTCACTCACTGAACACACACCATCTTTACTGTGAACCTGTCCTCATGTTCCAAAATATGTTTCCAAAGATAAATTCTAGTGCAGGAAGACAGAGACAGTCATACAACTGTAAACTTGTTGTGCACTCTCTCCATGTTTCTGCCAGTCTGCTGACCTGTCTGTCTCTCTGTCTGTCTCTCAGGCTCAGCAGGGGACGGCTGTTGTCCTCTGAATTGGGATCTTTTTGCCTCCAGCTGTTATTTTTTCAGTAGGACGCCGTTGGCCTGGGACGATGCCAGAGACTGGTGCAACGGACACGAATCTCACCTGGTCATACTCAACACTGACGAGGAGTGGGTGAGACAGCCTGTCTGTCTGTTGAAAAGAAACAGAATATACGTGAACAGCCGAGGACCCAGAGTTGATCCTGTCTGCCTGTCTGTCTCTCTGCTTCAGGACTTTGTGAACCATCACGCCATGGGCGCCTTCTACTGGGTGGGTCTGACTGATGAGAGAACAGGGAAGTGGGAGTGGGTCAACCAGACGCCGTACATCATGAACCGGAGGTGAGCCGCTACACTCTTTCCTGTCTGACATCAGCTGCTCTTCTTCCATCTGTCTGTCTTTCTAGAAACTGCAGATTTGTGTTTGATGCCTCTTCAAACTTTAAGGCACAGTTCAACTGACGGATGCTGTGTGAGAAATCACTTCGCTTGGTTTGTTCCTCCAGGTGGCGATGAGAAGATGAAATGCAGATGTTACATGGTTAACTGCACCTGGTCAACATTTCTCTTATAAATATCAAATTACGGGACATGTCCAAAAAATATATATTATACCAGCTTCATTCTGGGAATATCTGAAACATTTTCAACACATTTCTAAGAATAACATCACCCAAACCAAACCAAACCAAACCTGTGTTTCCTGTGTGCTTCTGTGGTTTCCAGACGCTGGAAACCAGGTCAGCCCGACAGCTGGACCGGTCACGGCCTCGGCCCCGGAGATGAAGACTGTGCTCACCTTCACAATGACGGACGCCTCAACGACATACACTGCTCCACCAGGATGCGCTACATCTGCCAGAGACACAGCCTGCGCAGCTAAACAGCGCCACCTCCGTCCAGGCTCCACCCACTGCTCACCTCACACAGGTGCTCATATCTACTGTAGACTGTAACTGAACACCATTAAATTTGATCCCAACACATCAGACTGTGTTTGTGTCGTGTTCAGTGCTGCTCATGACATGAGACACCTGGAGGAAGAGGGTTGATTCATGTTGAGTAGTTAATCGTTAAATCAAGGGTTTAACGACAGAAGGAGCCAAATGGCAATAATGATAATAATAATAATTATAAGATCAGACCAGAGTCAGTGAAGAAGCAACAGAGGTTAAAAAGTCTGGTTATATTTTGTTTCTCTTCTCATCATCAAACCAGAAGTGAACAAGTGTCATCTTCGTCTTCGTCCTCTGTGTCTCAGTCTGATCTGTCGTCTTCTTCCTCTGTGTCTCAGTCTGATCTGTCTTCGTCCTCTGTGTCCATTAAAACTCCTCACTGAGCCTCACTGTTGTTCCTTCATCTCCATGAACTCACACACTGTAGTTTATCTGGACTCAATCCCACAAACACAAAGACTCACTAGAGACCAAATGTGGATTCATCCGCTGCTGAAAATAGTCCCCAACACATGAACTACTTCCTCCTGTTTGTCTGATAGAAACTACAGAGAGCAGCTGTTTGAGGAAACAACTGAACCTTTTTTAAAAATGAAACTATGTAATTGTGAGGTGTTCTTAAAGATTTATATCTTCAGCAGGAACCAATGAGCTGAGAGACACAGACAGGAAGTCAAAGACAAAATATGATGAGTTCATATTTTATTTTTTGCTGTCAGTTGTCTGAAGCACAAACTGAAACCTTTTGGATGTTAAAAACAGAAGTAATACATTTTAAATATTAAAGTAAGGAGAGACCTTATGAGACTGCAACTGGAATGAAACTTGACACAGTTTAAAAAACAAAAACCTGTTTAAGGTGAAGGTGCTGATCTCTGAAAACTGAAGAGAGGTCTTCACTAAATATGACATCAACCTTAAATCACAGAAAGTCTGGAAACCTTCAAAGTCAAAACATGTCAGAATATGTTTGTCAGAACACTGACGGAACTTTGGATCTGAAAACACTGAACAGGTTTTTGTTCACATGCACACTGAAGCCAACGGCCCCCATCTTTTCTACGCTTCATATTTCAGCCTACAAATGTCTGTGTAAAGATTTCCTTTGTACGAGATCCTAATGAAACACCAACGAAGTACAGGGAAAGAGGAGGCAGCAAATTTGTGTTTAGGGGGAAACTAAGACAAACTTCTTGTCTTCTTCTTCTTCTTCTTCGTTTTTCTTCCCAAAAACTACAATCTCAACATCCCACTGACATTTGGCACACAAACAGTTTAAAGTGTCTTTAAATGTAAAATAAAAACTCCCACCATCAGTAAAGTGCATCAGCATGAATCCAAGTACATTTCAACACCATAACAAACTTCAATAAATACTTTATAATACAGAAAACATAATAAGTTACAAATTTTAAAAACAACAACTCCCATCAGGCATCTGTGGAAGATCTGAGATCTGTGTGTGTGTGTGTGTGTGTGTGTGTGTGTGGGGGGGGGGGTCAGTCAGTCAGTCAGGTGAAATGCTCGAATCAGAATGAGTTCAGTTGTAGCTCTGCCCAGGTGACACGCCTCCAGGACACAGACCAGCCTCTGGTTGGCCAGCTGGGCCGCCATGTTGATGAGGTCAGCTGAGAGAGAGAGACAGACAGACAGAGAGAGAGACAGACAGAGAGAGAGAGAGAGACAGAGAGAGAGACAGAGAAAAACAGAGACAGAGAGAGAGAGAGAGACAGACAGAGAGAGAGAGAGAGAGAGACAGAGGGAGAGACAGAGACAGAGAGAGAGACAGAGAAAAACAGAGACAGAGAGAGAGAGAGAGACAGAGAGAGAGAGAGAGAGAGACAGAGAAAAACAGAGACAGAGAGAGAGAGAGAGACAGACAGAGAGAGAGAGAGAGACAGAGAAAAACAGAGACAGAGACAGAGAGAGAGACAGAGAAAAACAGAGACAGAGAGAGAGAGAGAGACAGAGAGAGACAGATTCATCTCAAATTTGACAAAAGCTATAAGTATGTTTTTGTGTGTGTGTGTGTGTGTGTGTGTGTGTGTGTGTGTGTGTGGCCGCACCTGGTGAAGGTGGAGGTGTGTGTGAGGAGAAGGCTCCGTGTGATAAGATGGAGGTCCAGGTGTTGGAGTGATGGAGGAGGGGAGGAGAGGAGGTGGAGGAGTGAAGTAGGAAGACGGCGTCCAGCAGCACACCGTCTGACAGAGCTGCACAGAGAGGCTTATTTAACACGGATGAATCAACATGAATAAACGTGTACGGTAACAATCATTAAAATCCCTGAGCTTTAATCATTTCAATCATGTTCTTTCTCTGCAGCCTCAGAAAGACGACAGGAAGTAAATTAGTTGGGAGGGAAAACCCTCTCTCATCATGTTCATTCCCAGCAGACATGTTGTCACATTCACAGCTGTAATTAACATGAATGATAATAAACTGCGTCATTTGATTGATTAGGAACCAAGTTCGAACAATAACGCCGACATCACATTCCTGAGAACCTCATGTGTGACTCAACTGTTGTAATAATATAAATTCATGCAGAATAAAGTACCTCTCAGTCTCAGTGTGTAGTAATCCTCGAGGGCGGAGTCAAACTTCCTGGCAGTGAGTGTCCGCCCCCCCATCGCCACAGCGCTCGCCTGCTCCTCCCTGTGGACAGGTGTTATTGATACCAATGCCACTATTGATTCTGCTTATTGGTCAGATTCTTTACTGATTCAATATCGATGTGGAAAAAGTAGGACGACAGAGTTTCTTTATGTCGGAGTCTGAACACAGACAGAGTTCGTTCTTTGTTATTATAACCCTCAGGAACAGACGTGCTGGTTGGGCAGCAGTGGCAGAGTCATCACACATATCATTCCTGGAATTTAAGCTCTTGTTGTGCACACAACTGTTTGAACTCCTTAAATGATCATTTTCCAGATGAAATAAAATTGCAGTGTCTCTTCGACTCTGCTGTGACTCCTTCTTGTTACAAGTTTCCAGCAGCGTAGAAGCATCAGTTTGACATCATTGTTTTGTAACGTCAGCTGACTCTCAGAAAAACATGCCGCTTCTCAACTGGAACCAGTTCTCCATTCCCATCCTTACCTGTGGGCGTGGTCATAACGCATCGGCAGCGTCTCCACGGCGACCGGCGGGAAGGCAGGGAGGAGGGGGGCGGTGATGAAGGATGAGGCGTCTTCATCGTCATCGTCGTCGTCATCATGGTCTTCATCAGCATTTTCTAGAAACTCCATGGAGGCTTCAAACAGAATGTCTGCAGACAGACAGAAGATTATTATTATTGTTAATATTGTTTTTACCATAAGACACACAATGTCCTGTTTTTGACACCTGTGGGGACCCATACTTTACAGACGTAAGACACACCTGAAACAATCAGGCTGGGTTGTTGAAGACAAATATCACCCTGAACAACTGAAAGAACACACAGACATGTGAAGACTAACTGATGCCTGACGTTGGTTTTAAACTAACTGATAATTATACTGGATCATTTGCAGTGTTTAGAAAAGTACTTCAAAGTGTTTGATACCTGTTGATTCACATACTGAACACACACACTAGAATCTTCTGATCTGTGGTAACATATAGAAGTTTTGGAGATTATAGAGCAGGACAGGCTGCTTAAGGTGCAGCCACTAGGGGGCGCTGCTGTGGGCTGCTGCATTAATCAGCCGTCGTTAACTGTTTAAGTTTCTTCTCTGGTTCACAGTTGACCAAGCGCTCGTCTTCCTGTGTTCAGACAATCTGTGATTACTGGGACACTGAGCTGACACTAAGCTGTTATGAGCCTGTGAACATCCCAGCAGTGAAACAGCAAACAGACCTTTACATTTCTGACTGTAATGACTGATGCACAACAACGATGCCACAGAAACACGTTAAACACAGACACTCGTACCTGTCTTGTTGTTCTCTTCTGGTTCTAATGTGACCAGCGGATGTCTGAAGAGAGACACAATAGCTTCTATTCAGTTTCGATTTGAAGCATTCAAAGCAAAAGTCAAACACTTCATTGGACCCAGCAGCTCTGCCTGACCAGCAGTCACTCTGTTTCTGTTCCCATGTTTTCAAATGTCCCTTCCAGGTTCAATAAATGAACTCATGGGTTTATTATTATGGAACAAGCTGATCGTCACAAACGATATTAATTAAATATCAGAAGCCAAAATATTGAGGTGATGTAACTTTGTGTTTCTTCCTCAGCTTCATCTGTGTTGACTGCTTTGAATAAAGTTTTGGGGAAAAAAATGTGGCCCGTCATTTAATGCTCACCTCTTCTTTGGAGTCTCAGCCTGCAGCAGCAGCTTCCTCTTACACGACTTCCTGTCGAAGAAACACAGTGTGACTGTAAATCCACGGTCGACACACAGAAACAACCTGGTGAAGCGAAGTCATCCTGTTTTGAATGTCTCACCTGACTCGGTGGTTCGGAGGGAGGGGCGTCAGCTGACTGACGGCCGAAGATGGAGACGTCGGAGAGAAGGAGGGAGAGGAGGAGAGAGGAGGTCTGAATGAGCGAGGGGTGGAGGGGAGAGGGAGGGGTGACAAGGAGGAGGAGGAGGAGAGGGAGGTGGAGGAAGACGGGTGAGGGGAGGATTTAGAGAAACGAGGGGAGGACAAGGAGACAGAGGAGGGCGAGAGAGATGACGCTCGGTCTGTCCAAAACAAACATCGATCCTCCTGTGAGAGACATGAACACATTAAAGTCATGTGACCATCAGACAGGTTCATGTTCTCACCACTAGCTCTAAATACTACAATACCCATGAGCCACGACTGACCCAAATATTCTAGTATATGTAATATGTGTACTTTTCTTGTCCCTTTTTTCGATTACATATATTTTGTTTCTACAGTCACCTCCTCTCTGCAGCTGTACTGAACCATCGAAACAGCTGCCTGGATACAGAAGGTGCGTCGCTCCCTGTAACACAGCCTCTGCACCTCCCTCTGAAGCTCCGCCCCCCGCAGGAAACCAGGCTCACCTGTACTCGCACGCGCACACACACACACACACACGCACATACAGATACACTTTGCTCTGAGTAAAAGTCTTAAACTTTTTGGAATAAATGATAACAGGTGTTCTGACAGACAAGCTGACCTCTCCTGTCTTTCATGTATGTTTCCAAGGAGACGGGAGGAGGCGGGTAGATGAAGAATCCTCCAACCAGAGCCCTGCTCAGCACCTGTCTGTCATCCTGGCTTCGCAGCCACTGGAGGAACTGTCGCACCGGCCGGAGCTTCCGGTAGCTCATCTCTGAGTGGTGGCCCAGTCCTGCCAATCAACCAATGAGGAGAGAGGACAGAATTCAGCTGACCAATAAATGAGAAGACAAATTAGTGAAGTGGTGACAGAGAAGATGACTGACTTTGATTACTGTCTAAATAAAACCATTAAATCCAGATGTGTTCTTTCTGCCACCAGGGGGAGTCACAGTGAGAAACTGCTGCTTTAATATCAACCAGATGCTCTTGTGGACTTGCAGTGTGTTACCTGTGCAGTACACCTGTGTGTATGTTGTGTTTGTCAGGTAGAAGCAGACGTCTGTCCGATCTGCCGCTCTGATCAACTTCAGTCTGGTACAAACAACCACAGACACTGGAGACAGACAGACAGACACATTCTGTCACGTCATTCTTACAACAAATCTAAACAAATGTTTCCTGTGAGAGCTCATGAAGCTTTGTAGAGATACGTGGTTCTCACAGGACGACCAGGCTACAAACACATGATGATGAAAGCAGCCGACAGGATATAAAGTCGTTCAAATGAGCTCAAGCTTCAACATCTCCAGTAGCAAAATGACTCAGACACATTAAAGCAGCAGAAGAAGAATCCAGAGAGAAACTCTGACAGGAAACAGTTCACTCACACAAGAGGATCTGTGTGTGTGTGTGTGTGTGTGCGTGTCTCACATGGGTGGAGCTTGTGGTGGATTTCAGGTTGAGATGTGGAGAAGAGCTTCACCATGATTGGCTGATTGCTTGTCCCATCCTCTAATCGCAACCAGTGATACTCCAGAAGCTCCGCCCCTCTGCCATCTACCAATGAAAACACACACACAGACCAAATGTGTGCTTATGGAAAACTGAAAAAAAATAAAACATTAAACTATTGATATTTGATCCTGGTCACCATGCCAACCCTCACCCTTGCTCCTGATTCGCTCTGGTCGTCCTGAGAACATCAGCAGGCCGATGACATCACACACGGCGCCATGAGGACGGCCCAGGAGCTCCTTACTGAGAGAGAGAGAGAGTCAGAGAGAGAGAGAGTGTGTGTGTGTGTGTGTGTGTGTGTGTGTGTGTGTGTGCGTGTGTACGTACCTGTTGTAGAAGCTGTAGGTGGGTGCAGGTGGCAGATACTCAGGTGAAACAGAGGATTCTGGGAGAACAGAGATGCGAGCGGCAGGATTTCTGCTGTTCACACTGATCTCTGGACAGGAAACAGAAACCGAGTGATGAGTCTGTCTTCATAGAACCATCTTTGGTTCATTCACATGGAACAACAACAAACACCCGAGTCACAGGTGTCCAGTCATTCAAACCATCTTTCATGTTGTTTCAGGTACAAGTGACACAATAAAACTGTGAACCAGCTTCACAGACGTTATCTTTCCAACAGGTAAAGGTAAAGAGTACAGGTAAACCAGCAGGATTGTGTCTTCACAGTCCCCACGCAAACTATTCATGTTGGGGTGTGTGTGTGTCTGTGTGTGTGTGTACCTATGTCATCTGACTCAGCCTGATAATGCTGTTTGACTCGATAGCGTCTCAGGCTGATGATGTCACCAGGCTTCAGACAGCGATACCAGCTGACACACACACTGTTCCACAACACCACACACACACTTCCTGTCCCGTCGCACACCTCTAACACCGCCTGGACAGAGAGAGACACTTCATTTAATACAGTTTGTTGTCACACACCAAACACACGTGTCTGCGTGTGACTTCACTGACCTTATACGGACAGTCACAGTTCCGGTCTGTTCTCCCATAATACATCAGGTGTGACTTCTTGATGATGCGTACGATCAGTTGATGCTGGACGGCGCCCCTGGCTACGCCCCGGCGACCAGACAGGAAGGAGTCGCGCAGCTCCGACACGGTCACAGCAGGATGTCGTGCTGCCAAAACACACACACACTTATTTTAATTTCAACTTTTAATTGTTCTAAAAATGTACTTGGCAAACAGGACTGATTTCTAAATCCTTTTAGTCAGATGGTTTATTGTTTCTCTACCTTCCTCCTCCTCCTCCTCCTCTTCTTCAGCCTCCTCCTCAGTGGGCGGAGCTTCCCTCCACACCTCCCCACTGTAGTCCACATTGTTCCACAGAGGGAGAAACACTCTTCTATTGGCTCTCAGAGGAACCAAAGGACCTGTGGGACCAATCAACCAATGAAAACCACGGCGGTGTGGTTTGATCAGTGAACTGGGAGGCAGCCAATCAACAAGGTTCTAATATTCCTGAACACTGAAGAATCTCCTCTAACCTGCAGGTTCTGACGATCCAAACCAGGGCAGAGAGTCCCAGTCCACATCCACCGTCCTGACTCCACCGTCCTCCTCATCAGCCGGAGCTCCATCTGCGACCTCCACACTCTGCAGTCTGTAGCTGCAGGAGCAGAAACGTTAAACCTCACTGATGACATCACGGCGGCAGTGCCCATCTGTCCTCACTTACCTGTCTCTCTCTCCAGAGGCCCCAGGGCATTCTGGGAGCTGAGCGGCCATGGCGGGGGTGAAGGTGGCGTTACGCAGCACTGACCCAGGCTGCAGGACGTTCCTCTCCACCAGCCGGTTCAGACACGGATCCAGAGTCACACGAAGCCTGCAGTCCCCGTCCGTCAGCGTGACGTCATACAGGTCATCACCTGGAGACACCAAAGCAGTCAGTCCAAACACAAACCAGTCACACCAGTAGACGATACTGGGTTTGTCTTACCGTTGAGGACAGCCTGGGGGAAGTAGACAGAGGATCCCTGGTCTCTGCTGTAACGCTGCAGGTCCACCACATACAGGAAGTCCCTGCAGACAGCAGGACAGGACGAGGACGCCTGCAAGACAAACACGCGCGAGAAGAACAACAACAAAACAAATCAAACACAGAAAATTAGTAAAACTGAACCTGGTGATTGAGTTTGAAGCTTCTGTCTGGTTCAATAAATCATCACTGTCAGATGAGATTTTCCTGTTGACAAACTGATGGACTACATGTCTCTTTATGGGCTGAGAAAATCAAACAAAGCAAACAAATCCCTGAGACACGATGTGAAAACCAGAACGACAGAAATGTGTCCCTGACAAATCAACAAGCTCATGTTACACTTAAGGCAACAGCAACAGGCTCAGTGTGAAAAGATTCCTCGTGCCTTTCAAATCTAAACTTCTTCTAAAGTTCTTCACAATAAAAGCAGAACATCAGTGAGAGGAACGTAAGTGAAGTTTGTTTTCATGTGTGATGATTTAATGACATGAAGCGTTTATATTCAACAGTTACAAACATGTTGAGACTGTTTCTGGTGTAATAATGTGTTCGTGGTTTTAAAGATGACACAAAATAAACAAGATGAACAACAAACAGAAACATTAAAGCACAATAGGACTTCTGTCGAACACGTGATCAGTCATCTGCCTGTTAACAGGTTAATAACAACATAATTATTTAACTAATCAGGCTGATTTATGATGAAGATGAACTCTCAGAACCAAACTCCATTCAAACGTCACATAACTCATTGACAAGCTTCTACTCACAGATGATCAAGTTTCTAATTGTATAGTCAAAATGAAAAGTTCGGCATATTCAGATGCCACTTAGCCGCAAATCCTTGTCATAAAATCTCGTTTTTTAACTGAATCACATCGCAGTAAATTGAGGAGAAACAAACGATTCATTCTTAAAATCCAGTGTTTTATTGTTAGAATTAGAGCAAACGGAGCTTTTACATGTGAACTGAAAGTTGTTATTCACAAAAACACTCTGAGTTCTGCTCAGTAAAATGAGCCTTCTGGTAAACGAGCAGAGCCACGTTAAATCTGTCCATATTTGAATGAAGTCTGGTTGACGCTCAGACAGCGAAGATGGAGGATGGAGCAGAAACAGACTGAAGGTTCGAACCAGTCGATAAATCAATAAACAATAATCAGGACGATGCTTGTAATGGTGCGGGTTGGACCTTGTCTGGACCGGGTCTGGACCGGATCAGGGTTCTGTGGAGAACGCAGCCAGAAGCCGCCATGTTGGACCGTCGGCGGGTCTCTGACGTCATCAGCCCACAGACCCGGATGTTATCTTCCTTCGCCCTACTGAGGCAGGTCTCCCAGAATGCACTTCGCTCCAGTCAGCGGCGCCAGATCCAAAAAGCATCTGTTCAAGAATGAAAAAAAATAAATGTGGATAAATATGTGAAAACATAAAGATGAAAAAATAAACGTGGAAGCGTAAAGATCTAACATGGCTCCATTCAGACGTGCTGATAATGTACAGTGTGATTTTTACCCTTTCAAAGAGCAGCACAAATGGTCTCCTCTCTGCGCACCAACGTTTGCGTCTCACGTCCAGAAACTACTGAAGCCCCTCGATCCGCCATCTTTGTGAGGAGCCTCCGTGACATGCACGAGCTGAATGAAGCCTGAAACACACCCGCCTAACTCAAAACTGAAAGGCTGATGCTAACAGGCTAAGCTAACAAGCTAGCCGGCTAACCCTGTGGTTCCGGCCCACCTCAGCTCTGGTCACGTTACTTTGCTCGATTGACAAGAGAGAGTAGAGGCGATGTAGCACGTGGTCGGCCGCAGGCTTTGTTTATTCATTCAATTAACCACATGTCGTAAAACAGTCTGTCTTGCTGTAACTACATTGTTACGCATGCGCAAACCACAAACACCCGCAAATAGGCTTCACGCCACAGATTCCTCCTGAAATGGAGGCAGAACGTTGTATTTCAACATTTCAGCCTCCAGTTGATCACAATCAGTCGGTTTCTGTTTTAGCAATAATATTAATAAAAATCAGTCAAATTTTACATTATTTTGTCCTCACACTTGCACAGTTTGGAATAACTGTAACTGTCAATAGAAAGTCTATATTATTATCTTATTGGCATGTTGATAGAAGATGAGATATTCCTTTATTCCTCCTACAATGGGGAAATTTACATACATATTCACCAAAGCTATTGCAGACACTACTTTTAGCTCTGTTTTTGGTTTCCACCTGCCTCGGTTTTTCAGTAATATGAAAAATATTGATGAGATAATAAAGCGACATGAACAAAGTGGATTTTCTCTTTTATTTTATTGCATCCTGCAGTCAGACTGCAGTTGGTCCATAGACACACACACACACACACCTGCATGTTTAGCACATGGTCGTCTCACACACACACACACACACACACACACACACACACACAGAGTGTTCTGCTGGCTGTGTTGTAGCCAGGGGTCAGAGGTCAGAGGTCATTAGTAGGATTCCAGAGGAAGTAGGAGGGAGCCTCCTTTTCCTCTGATGTCTACCTGTGTCTACTTTAACAGGTGTACGTTTCCTTTACATTAGTCCCTCATTAGTAAAGTTCCAAAATGGAGTCTGACTGTTCCTGGAGGTCAGCGCGGGGTCACATGCTGTGACATCACAAAGTTCAACAAAGTCAGGAAGGTAAGACACTGCGTCTAACAGCCCAGCCCACTGATGGAGCCAATACGGTCCATCTTCATCCCAAAGCATCCTCTTCCTCCGACCATCGACTTCCTGCTCCGCCTCCTCATCTTGGACTGTCGCTGGAGGAAATCGAGGAAGAACCGCGGGACAGCCTCCTGTCTGCCAGCCAATCCTCTCGCAGCACTACGACTCGCAGCCAATCCCCTGGAAGGAGACAAGAAGGAAGGGTCGGGGTGTCCAGCTGAGCCTTCCGTGATATCATCAGAGGTGGGTGGGCCCAAGATGAGAGAAGAGAGACGAGAGCCGAACAGAGAGTGTAAAACCTGCAGAAAAAGAAGATTTAAAGTTTGAAACCGATCTTTTCTTTGTCAGGTCAGAAATTTTACAACCTGCACAGAGAAGTTTCATCTCCATTACAGAACACAGCAGCTTGTGGTTTAATAAGATAAGATAAGATAAGATCGCTTTTATTGATTTTTTATTGATTGATTGATTGATTGATTTAATATCAACATACATGATCCCACTGAAAGTTCACTTTGTCTGTTTGACCAAATTAGCATTTTTTAGATATTAATGACAGAGATTGTGACCAGCAGTAAACCATCACTCAGTTTCATCATCATCCTCAGAAACTAGCAGGTGACATCACAAACAAGGTTCTACAGGCTCCGGAGTTCCGCAGGGCTCCGTTAACAGTCCTTTACTTTTTAGTCTCTGTTTGATTCTATGAGGAAGAACATGAAGATACTGAAAACTGTGATTGTAATGGAGATCAAGATGATCAACCTGATGTTGATAAAACAGATGAGGATAAGGATGAAGATGAGCTGGATGCCTAAAATACCTGGTGAAATGAAGACTGGATGTAACGTACAGTAAATAGAGAAGAAAATCGAAATGAGAAGATGATAAGCTGCAGATGATAACAAGGCAGATAAGGATGATGAAGATGAGGAAAGAAAAGTGAAACAGGTCAAGTGTAGGAGGATGATGATGATGATGATGTTGATGATGACAACGACCAAGATGAGAAAAACAAGGATGATCAGGGTGAGCTCGGATCTGATGAAGGCGCTGAAGATGACAAAGAAAATGATGAAGCAGCAAAAAATGAAGGTGATAATGGATGATGATGGCTGTCATGAAACAGTGATGATGATGATGATGACCGCCACACACCTGTGTGTCATCCCGTTGAGGTGAAGGTCTTGACTCCACGGCAACGGTGAGGAAGAGGAGGAGCAGAGGAACGAAAGAGGAGGAAGAGGAGGATGAAGCAGCCATCTTTGTTTGGAGGAAAAAACATCAGAAATAAATCAACAAAGAAAATTAGATTCAATAAATAACACATCACCATGGCAACAGATTGTCCTGTTTTCTCATTGGCTGGAGGGCTTTCTGGTCGCAGCCTCTTGTGCTGCTGGATTCAGCTTTGACAGACAACATGTAAACAACACACAGACAACATTATGGGGAAATTGGTTTGCAGCCAGAATCATACAAAAACACAAGGACAAGGTCAAACAACAGGAAGTGGTGGACAGAGAGATTCATCAAGTCATCAGACAGCAGTCAAATACCATCTTCTGTCAAACATGTAGACAGCAGCAGGGACAGAGGAAACCGTCCATCTCCTGGTCCTCATAACAGACACCTTCAACCTGAGAGCAGCAGTTCAAACTCTCTCTGAAGGAGAACAATAAGCTGCCCAAGAAGTATCAATAGCAACACACCAACTCTGACGGTGCTCAGTACAGGACAAGGAAAAGTCTGTCTGCAGCTGATGACCATGACGTTTTGACTTTAACTTTAACTGCTTCAAGTTACACATGAACAACTTTATAATCATTAATATTTCAGTTTAAAGACACCAATGGGAAGAACTGTGTGTTGACATGTTTTAATAAAGCTTTTGTCTGGTATCATGCCAACAAAATGTCATACAGCTCAAAAAGCATTTTCCCAACAGGTCGCCATTTTGAAAGAATCATCAGGTCCCACCGGCCTTAAAAACAAATTTTCTGCCGAATCAGTTCATTTCAGCTGAATTGTCTCCATCAGCGGATTCACTTCCTGAGGAAAGAAATCAGCTTTTCACTTTGGTGAACTTTGAATTTAGACCATCGACCAATAACAAATGATCCTGCAGCCCGGTGCTGCGGCTACACCACCCTCAACCAGAAGGCTCCGCGGAGGGCGGTGAGAACGGCCCAGCACATCTCCAGGATGGAGCTGCCACCGACCTCCACACCCAGCAGTGCAGGACGACCAACAGGACCACGAAGGACCCGAATCAGCCCAGACACAACCCAAACGTCTGCCTGCTGCCGTGTGTCCGGTGACAAGCCGCCCGGTCCGTGGCGCCTGCCGTCCACGCTGCATGTATGACGACTGTGAAAGACTCCATGTCTCTTTCATCCCAAGTGCGACTGGTGAGCTTGATAGTGGTTAGTCTTCCTTGCACCGGAAAACATTTGCACTCCTGCATATTTGTGCTTTAATGTTTTTTGTGGGTGTTGTTATTTCTCTTCTGTCATTATGTGAACCTTTGCTGCCCAGCAAATTTCAATTTGTGGGACAATAAAGAAAACCTTGAACTTTGAACCATGATGAGCTGAATTTAATTAGATTGTTTTTAAAGTAGGTGATTCAATTCAAAGTACTCTTTTGAATAAGATGTATTTTTTTAAACTGGATGAAATTAGATGAGGTTAAATTGGATTTTTATTAGACTGATTGGATTAGACTGATGAAGTCACATAGATCAGATGAAATCATCTAAAACTTTATTGAACTCTGTGATTCCTCCAGCAGCAGCTTATTAAACACATGTGAAGCACAAATATATCAGTTAACAGAAGCAGAACTTACTGAGACAGAAGATGAAGAGAAATGTTCCAACAAAAATCCTAATTTCAAACAAAAATCCCAACAAACTCCAGAAGATTCTGCTGGTCGTCGATCCGTAATTAAACCTGCTCAAAAGTTTTCTGTCAAAAATGTTTTACTTTAATTAAAATAATTGATAATTGGTCTCACTTGGTCTAAAAGACTAAAAGTTGTCCTGTTTTTGAATGAAGTTTGTGTGTTTGTGTCTGTCCTGTCTCAGTGTCAGGACGGGTCGGTGATCTACGTGCAGGCGGCAGACGCAGCCTTAAATACAAGTCCGATCTGTGATGTCACACATTCTTACTGCTGTTACCCTCGACGACAGGTCTCACGCACGCACACACACACACACACACACACAAACACTCTTCTATCTTTGTCTCATCCATTCAATGTGTGTGTGTAAAAACATTGAAAGATGGAGGAAGAAAAGAGACAAAAATATCAGCCAATCAGATGTAAAGGTTATAAAAATCACCTGTGAAAGAGTTTATTCATAAATAAATCACTTTTCCATCATGAGGAGGTGTCGGGCTCTTTATCACAGGGTCCTTGAAGAGGGTCCTGGAGTCCTGGAGCGGCTGTGAAAGGTGCTGCGTAGCCCGAAGCATCGGCCGCGTTGAGATGTTTCTGCAGGTTCATACTGTCATCAGAACTCTTCTCTCTAACATTTCAAGTCAAAGGCTTGATTGGTAATTTTGTTAAAGTGTCAAAGTACAAATTGATCAAATATTTGGACAATAAACAAAAATAGTAATATTAGCAATAACACATTATTAGATCAAATACAGCCTATCAACAGCAAAACCCTCCAAATGTATGTGTATATGTAATTTTGTGTTTGTGCTGTCTGTCTGTCTGTCTGTCACGCTCTCTCTCTCAGACCCTCATGACCTCTGACCTCGGTTGTCCCGCCTCCTCGTAAACTGTCACCGCAGCAACCGTGTCGTCGTTAGCAACTATTTCCTGTGGAAGAGGGCGGGGCTACGGAGGTTCACAGCGTCCAAAAGATAGGTGTGTGTGTGTGTGTGTGTGTGTGCATTTAATGGCCCCCTGTCGTTTGTCCCAGTCAGACAAAACCCCGCCCCCCATTCAGTTTCTGACGTCATCAACCATGCAACAACACACGCACACACACACACACACACAGGAAGAATAGCTCATCAATCACCTTATTAGAGAGAATGAGGTCGCTGATCACGGAAAACACAGGTTATTATCCCTGTGTGTGTGTGTGTGTGTGTGTGTGTGTGTGTGACGCGCACACTACATTCTTGCCTTCTCACAGTGACACACTCACGTCCTCACAGACCAGGTCGAACCATCAGTTCCAGGACACCTTGAACGAGGCTCCATGAGAAGGTAACAGAAGTCAATGACGAGGTTCCAAAGGTCCTTCAGAAGGTTCCAGGGTCCTTGAATAGGATCCTGGAGTCTTTGGAGGTTCCAACATCCACAAGGAGGCTCGAATATCTTCTTCAGTCCACAAGGGACTCGTCTCTACCTGTGTCCCCCTGCTGGACAGGTGGTGGACAGTGACTGTTTACAGCTGCTCTGATGGAAACTAGCAGCTAAAAGAGGCTCAAAGGCTCCATGCAGCTGCAGGGTTGGTGGTGACAGTGACACTTTAACACCAAGTCATTTGATTATATTGTTCAGTGGAACGTTGAGCACAAATGTCACCTTCAGTAAAACTTGTCACACACTGGCAGTGTTGTTTTTGTCACACACTGGCAGTGTTGTTTTCGTCAACGATGACGATGACAAAATTATTTCGTTGACGCCCCTTTTTTTCATGACGATAACGAGACGATGACGAGCTAAACATTTGATGATTTGATTCTTTGATGCCTGAAACATGACGAGCTGTGTGTGAGTTTTGCTTGACGAGACGAGACTGGACGAACATGTTAGTGGGTGGTCTGTCAGACGTTTAAAACGCAGGACATTTCTGCCTGTTCTGCGTGTAGTCTGTCAGTCAAAAGCTAAAAGTATCAGGTCACTAGTCACACACAGCACGGCAGCATTGCTTCTCCATCAATGGGAAAGTCTCGGCTCGAGCCGTCAGTCTGTGAGGAATCTGGTTCTTATGCAAAAGCCTTAAGGTTAACTGTTGTTTTATGAATTGCAACACTTGATACAACCTGTCAACCTTGATTCCAATTTCCAAAACTTATTGACATAAATTAATTTGTTAAAAGACTAATTCTTCATTTTTCTTTACTAAAACTGAGTAAAACCTTTTTGCGTTTTCATTGGCTAAAACTGGACTACAACTATCACGTATAGAAATGAATAAAATGTGACTAAAACTAATAAGCATTTTCGTCCAAAAGACCAAGACTAAAACTAAGATGGCTGCCAAAAACAACACTGCACGGTGACTGGTCGTCACCAGGCAACAGGCGGCCTCCAACAAACTGCTTCAAGCAACCAGCATTGACATCACACCAGCGTGTGTGTGTGTGTGTGTGGACATGAGTAATGGACTATAGCTGAGTGTGAGAAATCTTCAGTTTTATATTGCTGCTTCACAAACAAACTCAAATTAGATGAACATCTGGTTTAAATCATTTATTTCTGTTATTTAGAGAATCATTTATTTGAGTGTTTTAAGACGTCTCTGTCAGTGCGAAAAATTGACTCTAAATTGTGTGTTGGAGAAACGAAGAGGCAGAAACTTTATTTACTTTACTATTTATTTACCTTACTCTACGTTCAGCTCGTCTGCTTCTGATTTTCAGAGAGAGACAGTAAACAGAAGGTCTGAAGTCACAGCAATAGAAAGAAAGTGACTGACTCGGATTCTTCAGACTGTTCACGCTCACAACAGCAAACGTTACAACATGCAACATGTTGTTGCACCTTCAGAAGGTGAACTGTGCATCATGTCTCTGCACTGCTGGTGCTGGACCGGTGCCTCACGGCCTCTGAAGACCCAGCTTGATGTTCATGCTGGAGACAAGGTGATCAAATCTCAGACCATCAAACCCATCACCGCAGGTGCATTAACTTCTGCAAACCAAATCATTCAGTTTGGTTTAGGACAAGAGCTCAGGTGAAGTAGGTGTGTCCTGTGGGCCATGGGTGTGTCCTGTGGACCGTGGGTGTGTCCTGTGTACAGGTACAGTGGGTGTGTCCTGTGGGAGGTGGGTGTCCTGTGGCAGTGGGTGTGTCTTATGGCGAAGTGGGTGTGTCCTGTGGGAGGTGGGTGCAGTGGGTGTGTCCTGTGGACAGTGGGTGTGTCCTGTGTTCAGGTACAGTGGGTGTGTCCTGTGGCAGTGGGTGCGTCCTGTGGCAGTGGGTGCGTCCTGTGGCAGTGGGTGTGTCCTGTGTTCAGGTACAGTGTGTGTGTCTTGTGTACAGTGTGTGTGTCTTGTGGGCAGTGGGTGTGTCCTGTGGGCAGTGGGTGTGTCCCGTGGCAGTGGGTGTGTCTTGTGGGCAGTGGGTGTGTCCTGTGGCAGTGGGTGCGTCCTGTGGCAGTGGGTGTGTCCTGTGTTCAGGTACAGTGTGTGTGTCTTGTGGGCAGTGGGTGTGTCTTGTGTACAGTGGGTGTGTCTTGTGGCAGTGGGTGTGTCCTGTGGCAGTGGGTGTGTCCTGTGTACAGTGGGTGCGTCCTGTGGCAGTGGGTGTGTCCTGTGGGCCGTGGGTGTGTCCTGTGGCAGTGGGTGTGTCCTGTGTTCAGGTACAGTGGGTGTGTCTTGTGGGCAGTGGGTGTGTCCTGTGGCAGTGGGTGTGTCTTGTGGCAGTGGGTGCGTCCTGTGGCAGTGGGTGTGTCCTGTGTACAGTGGGTGCGTCCTGTGGCAGTGGGTGTGTCCTGTGGGCCGTGGGTGTGTCCTGTGGCAGTGGGTGTGTCCTGTGTTCAGGTACAGTGGGTGTGTCTTGTGGGCAGTGGGTGTGTCCTGTGGCAGTGGGTATGTCTTGTGGCAGTGGGTGTGTCCTGTGTTCAGGTACAGTGGGTGTGTCTTGTGGCAGTGGGTGTGTCCTGTGGGCCGTGCAGGCTGCAGACAGACGCCCCCCCTCCCTGTGGACGCTCCGACCTGCCCGGAAACCAGCCCGGCAGAGCCTCCACCTCCTGCGGACTCTCCCGTCGTCGTGCTCCGGTGGCTCCCGGCTCTCCGTCCTCCGGCCCCAGACGTTGAACCTGAAACATGTCGGCGGTACAGCGGATGAAGGTGGCGAACGAGCGGCACAGCAAGACGATCACACAGCGGGGACACGTCCAGAAAACATCGGTACTCACAGCCAGGCTAACGGCTAACGGCTAGCGTCCGTGCCCGGGAGCGAGCCCGCGGCTGCAGCCGGCTCTCGGCTCACACTCACGTGCTGTTTAGACGCTTAATGTTCCTGCTGCGGTGGAGGATTGTGCTTAAAGAGCGAATAAGTGAAGGAAGCAGCTGCTCTTAGCTTCGACGAGCTAACTTTAGCAGCATTAGCATTAGCAGCTACACAAGTGAGCCGTTTGTTGTCAGCACGGTGCCACATTAATGAACCATCGGCGGGTATCGATATGATTATTGATCTCAGGTGAAGTGCAGACTGATGGAGGCACATTCTGTTCACACGTGTGAAAGAGACCAGACTCCATTCAGGAATCTGCCACATTCACGAGCTGTTCGGTGTCCACAGAGTCGAGCAGGTTAAACGTGGAGTCTGACACTTCAGTCTGACCGTCTGACACACAGGCTTCAGTTCGGCAGCCACACTGTTCACTGGAGCTGCTCTGCTGCAGATTGAGCCTGATTCTTCTTGTGAACTCAGCTCACAAACCACATTCAGAAGGTTTGTGTGTCTGAGTAAGTCGTGATTTGTGAATTATGCATGTGACGAATTCAAGAAGGGCTTGAAACGGTTCGTATGAAGGTCACATATTGTACGTTAATGGTGTTTACTTGTGCAAACCTGGAGCTCGGTGTTAAATCTCGAGCTTTCCCAGTGGAGTTTGTGATGAGCTCTCACTGAACAAGGTGCTGGCATCAGTGTTGTAGCAGAACAACATACTTGTTCCTGGGAATCACCGATTTACATGTTGACTGAATTTCATGACTTTAGCTGATAAAGTCTGGATGAAGACATCAGATTGGACCTGATGTCTGCTGTTTGACTCACAAGGCGTAGATGTGATTTGGTCCTTCCTGTTTCTCACTTACAATGTCTCACCCTGATGTTGATGTTGAGCACATTGACGGAGTTCCTCCTGTTTCTGCGATGTTTCTGTTCTCAGTGAATCCTTCAGTGTTTCCTGGGCTCAGTCGTGACCCGGTCATCACGGCTGCCGTCACGTTGCTGTCACTTTGTCACCTTGCTGCCATCAGAGTGACACCGAGCTGCTGGTGAACGGCCGCACGGTGAAACACCTCAACAGCTCTGGGGCAGTTTTCACAAGCATCTGTTAGCTCCTGAGCTGCTTTTAGACACATGCTGATCACGTGACTGCAGGGTTGATGCTGTTTACTGTCACTGCTGTGCTTTTACAAACCTTAGTTTTATTTCAGGTGTTACTTTCAGATTTTTGATGCCTCAAGTCTGTTGAATTTGTCCAGAAGGAAGAAGTTCTCTGTTGTTGTTCTGTTTTGTCCGACCAAGAGTCCAAAACTCAAACATGATCAACAGTATAATTTACTGTCGATTGTTTTATTGATTAATTGACTAATGGCTGCAGCTGCAGATCTAATCATCCTGTGTATGTGTGTTTCAGCGGCCTGTAAATGAGGAGAAGTCTCCGGTGGGTCCGTGGCTGCTCGCTCTGTTCGTCTTTGTGGTTTGTGGATCAGGTGAGTCTCACCTGCAGGTGCACACAGGTGTAAACATATGAGCTGCTGTGTCCTCTACAGCTGATCTGTTCTGTCACAGGTCCTTGAGACGTCTTCAATCCATTTTTTCAAATATCAGGTCTTAAAAGTTATTCGAGTTCTAATATTTATTTAATCACAAACATCTGAATGTGATTGTGTTCTGATAGAAGTCAGTGTTTATCTGCTCTTTTGTGCTGTCAAACTGACCTGCAGAAACACAAACAGCTCCTGGTTCTGATCCTGTTTGAAGTCCTCCATTAAAACCTAATTACTGTTAATCCATCACTTCATCACTCTCCTGCTGTTCGTCTGGAAGGAAACAAGAATCATTAAATGAGAGCCTCTTTAAAAGCTCCAGTTTAAAATCCCCTAGAATAGTCCAGCCAGTCAGCTGAAAGCTTCCTGCGTGATTGATCCAAACTTTAGTCCAGACTCTTCACACTCTCTCCTCACACGCTGTTTTTGTGGATTTCACACAAATCACAGTCAAATATCCTGAATTGTTTTCCCACTTCAACTCGACCTTCATCAAAATCCTTCCTGTGTTAGCACCTGTGTTAGCACCTGTGTCAGCCTGTTTGATCTTTATTATTCTACCAGCAACTTGACAGGACTATAATAGAAATGTAAACAGTCGTTAGCTCAAAGCTGCTCAGTACGTCATGTAGTGGTGCCAGACCGAGCTCGGATCACGTCCCCACCCCACCATCGCTCCGGAGTTTGGAACTTGACCCAGACCACTTCCTCAAATGGTCCGGTTTTAGTCCGAGTATGACGACTGTGTTCAGAGTCTGACTGTTCAGTCTAGTTTGATCTGCTTTTCATGTGTCCTTTAAACATCAATGTGGCCTGGTCACTTAAAATCAATAACCAGTTCTTATTGTCTGTGTCTGTTTGTGTGTGCAGCCATCTTCCAGATAATCCAGAGCATCAGGCAGGGCATGTGATGACCTTTGACCCTGGAACCAAGCCTGTCACATGACCCCCGCCGACCACATGCATAAACACACATGCGCGCGCACACACACACACACGCAAACACACACATGCAAGCACACATATACATGCACACATATACACACACACATACTTGTTCCTGTGGAGTTTTAATCTGAGCTGTTTTTTTCTTGCCTCTCTCTCTCTCTCTGTCTCTCTCTCTCTCTCTCTCTCTCTGTTTTTTTTTACTTCCTTGTTGAAGAAACTGATCAGATGTTGGTTATTGATTGCTTGTCAGATGAAGTCTTAACTCTTCTTCCCGTCACTCTGACGCAGTCGTCCAGCTGCTTTTTATTCTCAGAAATGTTTGTCGTTGATGTTTGACTGAAGCTGCTGGATTGATTTTTTTCTTTGATTTAAAGGAACATACTGCTGCTTTTTGTAGGAATGAAAACTACGGTCAATGTTCAGTTTTCAAATAATTACTGAGTCTCCACTAAGAAGAAATGTATGAACAAATAAAGGCCAGTCATTAATAAAGACAGATAAAAGACAGTGAGCAGGGAAACAGCTCCCTTGATGATTTGATGAATGTGAATCTGCTGAAAACACACATTGATATAATTCCATAAGAACAAACCGTTTAGTCCATCTAGTCATTCCAGTTTTTCCTGATCGATGCTAAGCAGCTGAATCTCAACACTTTCTGTGAACGTTTCATATGAAATGTCTTCCAGCCTGCCTGTTATTTGTGGGCTTTTAATGTGAAATATTTACAGGAAGTGTTGACAGCAGCTTAACATTGATCAGGAGAAACTGAGAAGTGAAAAAATGAAATACGTGGTTAGATGAAGATAAGATAAACCTTTATTTGTCCCTCAGTGGTGTCAGTTTTCAAGCTGCTGTCAACACTATTTCACATTTAAAGTCTGCCAATGACAGGAAGTGTTTCTGTCCTGCTTTGTGGAGAAGGAGTGAAACACGTCTGTTTTACCTCTATAACCCAAAGTCACACCGTTTAAAGGTTTGACTCTGTGTGAAACTCAACAGCAACATGTAAACATGGGGAGATAAAAAATAACAGATAATGAAGCCGGACGGTTCAGTGAGTTAATGGGAAAATGGAAATAATCAGAAATGTCAGTTTTGTGGTGGCTGGTCTCTGTTTGGCCTCATTATTTCTAAACTCTACAACTGTAACATAAAGAAGGATGTAAAAAGAAACGCCAGCTTCAAAACGACATTCAACATGAAATAAATCTACGTTCCTTTAATTTTTGTCTTTTAAGTTTCTGTTGTCTTTCACTCAACAAGTTTGGAACGAGACGTCTGCAGTGGAGCAAATATAAGAACTTAAAACCTTTAAAAGAGGAAAACAAACCTCACTTGATTTGAAAAGTGAGCTTTCTTCCTCCCTTTCTGCACTTTGCAGCAGTTTGGTTCCTTTAAATCAGGGTTTTTCACCTGGAAACTGTTTTTCGTCAGGAAGGAAGAGACTCTGAAGCTGCTTTCAAACTGACACAAATCGTTTTCAGGAATGAATTCAACCAATAGAAACAGTCCGTCATCGTCATCCCCTCAGATTAAACCTGACATCAGCTCATTGCTTCAGTCAAACTGCAGCTTTCGACCAACATTTCACTGGACTCATGTTGATCTGAAGAGACGGTAAACTGCTGGTTTTTAAGGCAGTCGTTGGTTTGGTTTTTGGAAAGGTGAAGCAGTCAGAGAGGTGAAGAGCTCAGCGAGCCTCCTGCTGGACGACATGCTCCGCTTTTATACAAAATAAACCACAGATATTTTTCACTAAACTCTCGTCTCTGTGTCCTTCGCTGATCTCTAGTCTTTTTAAAGAGTTTGTTTGTGATGAGAAGTTGTAATTTTTGTTGATCTCCAAGAGACATGTCCTCAAATTGTCGGCACTGAACGATGAACTCATTCACATCTTCATCAGGTGAACAAACACAGGCTGAACATACAGACAGAAATAACAGCTTCACGACTCAGCGTGAGAAGAAACGAGAGGCTGAGGAGTCAGAATGGATAAATCACCCTTTTGTACTTCCTGTTTTTAGATATAAAAAAGGGTTTTATGTCAGATTCTTTCTTTAAAGCTTATTTAAACTGTTTAATGAATAAATCCAAAGTGGGATTAAAACAGAAAACAGCACTCGTGACTTAAAGCTCCCTGTGGAGTCAAACAAACAAAAGGTTTTGTTTTGTCACAAACTCATCGTGTGAATCTTTGAACTCTCACAAATGTATCGAGTGTATTTCTCTCCTCAGAAAACATTTTCAAAGTCAGTTTTTACATTATTTAAATCAGCATTGTAATAGAAGTGTTCTCACTGTGAGGAGATGAACTGTTAAACAATACGAGATAAAAGCAGTAACGTCAGTAAATATGTAAATGCTGAGATCAGTTGAATATTCATTCGGGTGAGAAGAGTGAAAGTTTCCACTCACATTGACGTGACCATCAAAATACAGAATTAAAGAAACTTTCGAATATACATTTATCACATACAAATCACACAGAATCATCATTACGATCTATTATTTGTAGGTGATACGACCTATACCCCCCACACGCGTCTGACGCGGTGACGTCAGAGAAGGAGAAGATGGCGGCTGTGCTGAAGGCGGAAGGTAAAGAAGCTTTAACAGACTGTTTTACCTGAAAACACCTCCTGCTCGCTGCTGACGGCTCTTATTCAAAGCATTTCGCTTTACATGACATATTGAGGGCTTGGTGTCGGCTGCCTGGCTGGGCCCAGCCCGTCGTCAGCCGGAGGAGAAGCCCTGCAGCTCGGGCTCGGAGCTGTTTAATCACTGCCGTTAGCCCAGCCGGCTAACTCAGCAGCTAACAACCAAACATTAGTGTTATTTATGAATTACTGAATTAACGTTTCTCTGTCGTTCAGTTTAGGCTCAAATGTGAGGATGTAATGAAAGGTACAGATGGCTCAAAACGTGTTGTCGCGGCGTTAAATTATGTAATGATGCGAAACTGAGGCGCGTCTTATCATTAGCTTTAAAGTTAGCTGGCTCAGCGGGTCGCGAAGAGCTGAGCTCCTGCAGCCGGGACAGAAGCCCCGGGAGCCCGCTACAGCAGCCAGGCGAGTCCGCGGTCTGAGCCCGGCCTCCGGGAGACAGACTGACAGAGAGAGAGACAGAAACAGACAGACAGACAGACAGACAGAGACACACACAGAGTGTGTGTGTAACACTGTACACTGTGTGTAATTAATGTTACTGTTCAGTGTTCCGGTGTGTAATTAACACAAACACACACAGGCTCACTGTTGAAACTGTTTGGCTGAATGTAAAAATCGAAAATGTTATATAACTCAACACACACACACACACACACACACACACACACACACACACACGAACACTGACTAATACACCGAGTCAGTTATGAACACACACACACACTGTCTCTCAATTTAAAGTGGGTGCAAATTCAACTGTTGCTAGGCAACAAGGGGCTATTGGAGGAGTGTGTGGAGCAGCTTGGATTTCAGGTGTGTGTGTGTGTGTGTGTGTGTGTGATGCTGGTGTCCTGTAACAGACAGACTGTGTGTGAAATCACAAACTAACGCTGCCCACTAAATGAATGATACTCAAGCAAGACAGTCATGTGATGCAGCCACATGACTGTCTTGATGACAACATCAGTCAGACGCAGTGCATTCTGGGGCAGTTCAGTACATCACGCCGCACACTCAGAAGTTCTTTCTAATGTTGTTTTCATCTGGACATTGTGACCAAACTGTCGCACAGTGAAGCTGAATGCTCTGCACCAACAGTGTGACATCACACTGAGTCTGTGTCACTGGACACAGCTGCTGTTTGTATTGATCACACTATTGACTCTGTGTGTGTAAACATGTGTGTGTGTGTGTGTGTGTGTGCATGCAGTGGGGTGGTGCAGGCTGGCGTACGTTGTGTGAGACTCATCTGCATGGACTCGTCGCCATGAGCAACAAGGAGATGGTTTCCACGGAGACAGGTCAGTGTGACATCACAGCCTCACACCTGCATGTAGACAGCACTGTTGCTATGGTAACCACCTGTTGTTGATGACATCACAGAGATGGCTGGTTGTGTGGCTGTGTCTTTACCTCAGACGTGATGTCATCGTTTCCATCTATTCAAGAGTACAAACACTTCATCATTAAAAAGATTTGATTGAGTGAAATTGGGGCAAAACGACAAACTTTGATTGACTGATTGACTCTTTGACTGACTTCCTGTTAAATGCCTGCTTGTAGGTCCTGAACAGACTGTATGTTTGAGTGGATGCAGTGGATGGTGGCTTGTTTCCATGTCATAGCATTTAAATGACTGAAAAGCGAGTCTCAAAAGATACATCGGGAGTTTTTGGAACAAGCGAAAAGATGTTTGGAGATAAGCTGAAACTTGAAACAGACTGATGAGGTGATCCTCTCTGTCCTACATCCAAAACTCTGCCATTTCAACCAGCTTACAGTCAGTAACTGATAACCAGCGGACTTCGCTGCGAGCTGATAGGCTGTTGAAACAGGTGACGTGTCTTACATTTTACAACCAGCCGGTGGCGACTTGACAAGCTGAGTCACAGGCAACGCGATCAGCCGTCCTCTGAGATGGGTCAGTTCACACCGCTGCAACTTTTCCCTCCAAGGTTCTAAAACGGTTTCATCCTGTCATGAATCTGGTCTGAACTGGACTGAAGTGGTTTGGTACTAAGACATGAGAAAAGCCACTGCTGTCCTCACTGTCTGTTTCCACATCAGCTCAACCTGAACCTGTGTCTCCTCTCTGAACAGTGAACATCTCTCTGTGTGTCTGTGTGCAGAAAACAAAGGACCGAGGAAGGTGTTTCTTCCTAACAAGCTGTTGGAGTGTCTCCCTCGTTTGTCCAGTCTGCCTAACGAGCGGCTGAGGTGGAACACTAACGAGGTGTGTGTGTGTATGTGTGTGTGTGTGTGTTATGAATTATGTCTCTGCCAACAAAAAAGAGCTCAAAGAAATTGCAGTCCATATTAGCATTGACATGATACAGCACTCAGCCAATCAGATGACAGCTGTCATTGTTTCAACTCTCTATCCATTTTGCCTTTCAAAATAAGAGCCCACCAATGTAAATAAATATCCAGTAATATTTGGAACTGAAGAAACAGTTGTATAAGCATAAACTACTACTGGAGTTATTAGACAGACTTCTTGTGAACTCTTTATGGCCAAAGGTGTGTGTCTGTCTGTCTGTGTACTTGGTTTGGTCTTAATGATGCACATTCAATTACATGTTTGTTTGTTTTTTGATTTTGTTTGTTTTCTCTGGAAACATTAGTTAATTAAACTTCTTCAGGCTGATGAAAATCAAACAAAGAAAGAAAGAAAATCACAGTTTTGCAGTCTAACCTCTGATAAATGGTCACAACCAGATATAATTATATTTTGATGAGAGACCCAGTTTAGTCTCGTCAAGGTTTTTATGGGTTAGGGTTAGATTAAAGACATTAAAGGCTCCACAGAAAATCAGCTACTCTCTCTTTACCTCTTTGTTTCTACAGGAGATCGCATCTTACCTGATATCATTTGACAGACATGATGAGTGGCTCTCCTGCACCCTGAAAACCAGGTACACACACTGACTCTGGACAAGCCTGCCAGACGAAGCTCAGGGGTCACAATGAGATTTACACCAGTTACACGGTGAATGAAATCTTTGTGATTGATGACTGACCGTATCCTGGTTGTTTCTCTTCGAGACCGAAGAACGGCAGCATCATCCTGTACAACAGGAAGAAGGTGAAGTACAGGAAGGATGGATACTGCTGGAAGAAAAGGAAGGATGGAAAAACGACGAGAGAGGACCACATGAAGCTGAAGGTCCAGGGCATGGAGGTCAGCAGCGCTACACTCAACTGCTCCCCCTGCAGGACACACAGTATCAGCATGTGTAACAGGGGATATTCACTGATATCTATTTTCCTACATGAACACACACTAGAAGCCTCCTCTCACCATGTGAAGAATAATGTGTAAAACTGTCAGTGAAGTCAAAGATGTACACTGAATTTTCTCCAAGGGGGAATAACAAAGTCATTCTTCTTCCTCTGAATCAAAACTTTGAGGCCAAAATTCAAACTTTTTAAGGCAAAATTTTGAGGCAGTAGATGGAACTGTAGTCTGTAGCCTGACTGATACTGGATGTCAATAATGACATATTGGTCTTTTTTTCCCCCTTTGACAATAATTCCTGAAGTTCTAAAATATGAACTGAGCAGGACTTTTCATAGTAAAAGACAACTAACAATTGTTTTTACTAGCAACGGATGCTAACTGTTGTTCCTGATTTCAGTGCCTGTATGGTTGCTACGTCCATTCCTCCATTGTGCCGACATTCCACAGACGATGCTACTGGCTGCTGCAGGTTCACACACACACACACACACACACACACACACTCACACTCACACTCACACACACTCACTCACACTCTCCAAGATTAAACTGAGTTGAAGTGACCATCAGTCAATTGTCAATATCTGTGTGTCAGAACCCGGACATTGTGCTGGTCCACTACCTGAACGTGCCGTCCCTGGAGGATTCTGGGAAATGCAGCCCGCTGCTGTGTGCAGTGGCCGACCGCCATGACAGCGTGAGGTGGAGCCGAGACGACCTGCTGAACCAGCTGAAGCCCATGTGTAAGAAACAAATACATTTACTACATGTACTTCTAGTACTCTTATTGTCAAAATATCTACTTCATGGAGCTAATGTGTAGTATGAGTGTACTCTGTTGTGTTAGTGTGTAGTACTAACATGTCATTTTCTCAGTCCACAGCATGAAGTGTTCGGTGGGTTCAGGTGATTTCACTATTGAGGAGCTGGTTCAACACATTCTGGACCGACAGAGAACCAAACCACAGCCGCGCACACATGCCTGCCTCTGTAACACTGCCCAGGGTAACCATCACTGTGACATCACTGTGACATCACTGTGACATCACTGTGAGCTGAACTAACCTGTGTGTCTGTCTGTGCAGTATCTTCAGGGGTGAACATTCCCCATCGCTGTAACAGCACCAAGCATCGCATCATCTCCCCCAAACTGCCTCCCTCCTCCTGTAGACCCTCCCCCTCTCCACTCTCCTCTGAGGCGGGAGAGGCAGGGAGAGGAGGCGGAGGAGAAGCCAAAGTGCCCCACCTCCAGGCTCAGAGCAGCCCTGTGTCGTCCCCCTGCCCCTCATCCACGTAAGTCCTCCACACAGCTGCAGTGATCAGAGATGTACGGCAAGCCGGAGAGAACATTTGATTGTATGTGTCTTGTGTTTTGTAGCTCGGCCTCGTCTCCCCCTCACAGAGCTGCCATGACTGTGGCGAACCACAGCAATGGCTTCTACGACCGCCGTGCCAACTTGACCACGGTGGCGCTGCCCCAAAACGCACTCATCGTCATGGCAACCACCACCGCCATCGCAGGAGGAAGAGGGGGAGGCAGGGCCAGAGGAGAGGAGGCGGGGGCGGGGAGGAGCCTGTCACTCACCCGCTCTGGCCAGTTACTGCTCTCCCCCACCCTCCCCCCTCCAACTGGCAAGCCCGCCTCCCCCTCACCTCCATCCTCCTCCTCCCCTGCTCCCCCCTCACTCCCACCTCCTCCTGTCCAGGCACCAGGTGTGGCCACCCTCTCCCTCACTCTCCTCCCCTCCCCTGTCATTGGAGGCCTGCTCCTCACCCCCTCCTCCTCCAATACCTCATCCTCCTCCCTCTGTTCCCCTCCTACAGCTGCTGCCGCCTCCCCACCCTCTCCCCCCTCCTCCCCCTCACCACCTCCCCAATCTGTCCCCCCAGCCTTTGACCCTGACTCCTTCCTCAACTCACCCAAACAGGGTCAGACATACGGTGGCCCACCTCCTCCATTCTCCTCAACCCCCTCCCCTGTTCTCTGCTCCTCCTCCCCCATCTCTCCCCCATCCCTTGCTCTCTCCCTCTCCCCGACCTCTACCCCACCCTCCTCTGTCTCCCCTCCCTCCTCACTATCCTCCTCCTCCTCTGAGACAGACAGGCGAGACTCTGCCCTCGCCCTCTCCTCCTCTTCTTCCTCCTCCCCACCCTCGTCCTCCCTCCCCCTCCCCCTCTCCCTCTCCCTGTCTCCCTCCTCCTCTGTGGCCCCGCCCCTCCTCCCCCTCTGCCTGGATTTGGGAGCACTTGGTGAGACGGCGGGAGGGAGGAAGGAGGAGGAGGCAGTGAGAGACGAAGAGGAAGTGAAGGACAGGAGAGATGATGACGATGATGATGATGATGAAGGCAGCGCTCCTCCCACCAAGCTGGCTCTGCTGCAGGTAAGAGTATGAGATGGTCAGCACGGTTAAGGTCTAAGGTCACATGTCTTCAACTCAAACAGCTGTGAAGATTCATTCCTTTTTTTTTTTTGGTCTTTTAGACAAGCCACGCGTCCTCTAGCTCATCCCCACGGCAACAGACAGGAAATAGCACTGCTTCACTACTCTTGGTTTGCCAGGACTCAACGAGCCAACCCAGCCAACCGGCCAATCAGACAAAGCGACAGGCGGACGGACATCAGCCATTGGTCCTGGGGCAGCCCTATAATCACCTGTCTGCACCTGAAGCTCCGCCCCTGGCTCAGTTGTCCCATCAGCCCCTGGTGCTGCAGCAGAGTCAGTCAGTGTTTGCTAATGCTAAAGCTAACATGGCCTCTGTCAGCCTGGGGAGCACTGACACTAACTCCACCCCAGCTGCCATGCCAGTTGCCATGGATACCTCTCACCTGCCAGCACCCCCAGTCCAGGTGAAGGAGGAGAGTAGGCGAGGCTACGACTCAGAGGACACCTGCATGGATACACACCTGGAGGAGGAGGTGGAGCCCTGTGAACGAGGAGGGGAGGAGCTCGACATCTCCTTCGACAGCCAGTTTCCTGACCTCATCTCTGACCTCATCACAGAGGAAGCCAATCCCGTCGCAGCTCACCCCACCTCCGCCGCCACGCCAAACCTGGCCGTGTTCCCAGCAGGGGTCCGCTACATGGTGCCCCCCCAACCCTCACCCTCCTCCTCCTTCCTCCCCTTTCCACACCCGCTGCCGTCCTCCTCGACCCGCCTCGCCTCCATCACAGACTTCTCCCCAGAGTGGTCCTACCCCGAGGTAACCAAGCCGTACCAGTCAGCTGTTCTGTCTGTTTCTGAGTTCAGCAGCATGATGCCGTCCTCAAACCATCAGACAGTGGTCCTAAGTACCCACAGTACATTTCCTCAAGTGCTGTACTAATGTACAATTTTGAGCTACTCCACTTCATCTCAAAATATTGTACCTATGAATTTATTTTACAGCTTCAGATTAATTCAACAAAATATAATCAAAAAATAAATTAGCTTCATCTTTACCAACTGCGACACATGAAAACATCAGTGAGTGTAATCCAATAATATATTATGTTATTCTGAAGTGGATCGTTTTTACTTACAATAAGTACAATATTGAAAAGAAGACTTTACACGTAAGGGAGTATCTGTACACTGTATTGCTACTTTTATTCAAGTACAACTTCTACCACTGCTGTCAAAGCCTGTTAATTTAACAACTTCTGTGATGTCGAGTTCTGCTTGCAGTTGAAACATTTGAAATACTGAAGGTGAGGTTGAAGTTGGAGTCAAAATTGAAATTGAATAAAGTGGAAAAGATGACGTTTCAGTTTAAGATCAAACCAAGTGTCAAATGGGTGAAAGCAGTTGAAGTGGAAGTTGAATGGCTCCTCTATCACATAAAATGTGACACTGTCGAGTGAGAACTTCTGAGCATTGTGAGAAGTGTGAAATTCATATTAGTAGGAAGTGATTGAAGAAGGTATTTGGAGAAGAGTTTAAAAAAGGTCTTGGTTTGAACCTTTTAGTGCAAAACACAGCCATGTATAACTCTGAAAAGAGCTTAAAACTACACCTACAGTGACAGAAAGTCTATGAAAGGTCTGAACAAATTGAACTAATGTGTGGAGACTGGTCCACAGTTTGAATTAAGTTTCCAGAAGAAAGTATACGGACGTAAGAGCACTAATGAGATGATTTCCTCACCTCCGCACTGAGCGCAGTGTGTATGAGGTCTTCATCAGTTTGTCCACATGGGGGCACCAGAGTGTGACTGTTGATTCAGGCCTCAGTGAGAGAAGTAATGAGAGGTGAGGTTGTCATTTGAAAATGTTCAGTACTCATGTTAATGTGACACCTGAACTGAGGAATATCTCTTATATGTGTTTCTATAAGCCGGCTGAGGTGATGAAGGGGAGTTCCTGATGACTGAACTGACTCTGTGAAATGTGTGTGTGTTTTCAGGGAGGTGTTAAGGTGTTGATAACTGGGCCATGGAGTGAGCTGTCGGGTCGATACTCGTGTGTTTTTGATCAGAGCACCGTACCTGCATCACTGATCCAACCTGGAGTGCTGCGCTGCTACTGCCCTGGTACACACACACACACACACACACACACACACATACACACACACACACACACACACACACACACAGTCAGTTGTGTCTCTCTATTCTTTTGTGGACAGTCCATTGACATAATGCATCCCATAGCCCATTACCCTAACCTTTTTAACCAAGTCACCCGAGCATAAACCTTGTGCGGACCGGCCAAATTGTCCTTACAAGACAAAACGTCCTCACAAGAAAGGTTGTTTGTCAAGGGTCGGTCCACAAAAGAATAGAAAGACATGTACACACACACAGACACGTACACACAGACACACACTTTTGTGAGGTAATTGATTTGTGATAATTCAATGAAGGATAATGACATTTTCTCGGCAACCTGACCTGATGTTATTTCACTGCCATCTGGAGACACAGCGACACAGTTATTAGGCCAGTTTTATTTATGTAGCACCTTTTAACAATAAGAGTCATCTGAGCAGTCTGGGCGCTGCACATCAGAAATAAACCTTTTAATGCTTTAAAGTTTAGTACAAGAATCACATGACTGCTTTTATCAAACTTCTGAAAGTGATTTTCTTAACGATGAATGAATAACAGTACTTGTATATTGTCAACCAGAGAATCAGCAGGACAAATTGAAATGTTTTAACTTGTTAACTTGTGTGAGTTCTGATTTAAAAAGTGCCTGAACCAATGGATTTTGTCTCCCCTCTTTCAGCCCACGAGGCCGGTCTGGTGTGTTTGCAGGTTCTGGAGTCAGGAGGTTCAGTTTCCTCTTCAGTTTTGTTCGAGTACCGAGCGAGGAACGCCAGCTCTCTGCCCAGCTCTCAGCTCGACTGGCTCTCACTGGACGGTCAGATAAAACTCCTCCACATCTCACGACTCACTGTCACCACTAACCACTAACTGTAAAAGAGCAGCAGGGTCACAACTGAGTCAAATCTGACCTCACAGACATGAAATTGAAACATATGTTAAATATGTTGATCTCATTCAGTGTGACTGACACTTCCTGAGGTTTTCAGTATCTGTGAGGTCCAGAATAAACCTCCATAAAACCACTTAGAAATCAGAGAAAAAAGACACTGCAGAACTTTTCTTTAGCTTTTCTTCACAGGCAAAGTGATCCTGTGAAAAACCTGAGGTGGAAATATTCTGACTTCTATTCTCTGGTCAAACTCCAATCACACTGTGGTTTGTTATTTATTTGGTGGACCTTGCCTTCAGAGGGCGCTAGAGGTGCTTTATTCTGTAATGAGTCATTGGCAAGAGGTTGAGATGGGAAAGTGAGAGCAACTGCTTGTCCCAGTCACCACCACTGTGGGCCCCTGAGCAAGGCCCTTAACCCCTGACTGCTCCACGGGCGCTGCACCGTGGCAGCTCTCTGCTCCTAGTATGTATAGTTAAGGTTAACTATGAATAGGACGGGTGAAATGCAGAGAAGGAATTTCCCCAAGGGGATCAATAAAGTATAGATTTATTTTATTTTATTTTTTTGAAGAGCCAGCCAGGCACACTGTTTGAAACTTGAACTGTGTGTGTGTGTCCTTTAAGCCTCTCTTCCTGCTCTACCATCTCCTGATTATCTGAATAAGAGCTCGGGTTATCCGGGTTATCATTACACACACACACACACACACACAGTGGTGAAACTTGTAGATGGTAGCTGAACCACCACTGATATCTGTTCCTGTCTTCTGTTTTCATGAACAGCTCATTAACCTTTATGCTGCTCAAACAGACACAGCAGGTTCATTGTCTGTCTGGTTGGAGCTACTCTGGCCGTGACCTGCTATGATAACATGAGCTCGCTGACCCCCTGAAACGCTACAGGGCATTCAGAGACACAAAGAGGACAGTCGCCACGTCAACATCACACACATGTCAGTGTCAGCTCTGCATGTGGCGTTTGTTTGTGTGGACATGATGTGCAGATGGGTGGGTGTTCGTGGCTCGTAAGACCCAATATAACTGTGTGACAGTCCATCGCTATTATTATCTAATGTTCCACCTTTTAACTATAAACACTCAGCAGGAAACACTCACTACAAAGTTCTTACACTCCTGCATTTGGAGGAGTACCGTTGGTTTGACGCCCCCACCCCCAGGTGTAAAAATGGTATCTGTCTCTGTCTCTCTCAGTGATTGATGTGGTGGAGCTGTTTTCCACTGTCATCACCTGTAAACACACACAGTCATCAGGACTCGCTGCTATTTCTGACTCTGACTGAAGCTGTTTGAACCTCACAGACAGACAGGCTGACTGTGTCTACTTGAGACAGGTCATGAACGTCCCATTTGTTTCCAGTATTACAAAAAACGGAAGAGCAACACGAAGAATTTGCTCTGATCTGAGAGCACATCTGCAGTGTGTGATATTAGAAATGTAAGGCCAGAGACTGTTGTTCATTTAAGTGATAGAGTGTGTGACGACAAAGGGTCACATTCGATGAGGTAATCACCACAGAATGATAAGACATCTAATGGTCTCACAATCCTCTCCTGACATCAGGATGTGGGAATTTATTCAGCTTCAACATTGATCGGGTAAACAAGGAAAGAACTGCTGCTGGCGAGTCACGTCGAGTCACTTTTATTTATATGGCACCGAATCATAACATCATCTCAGGGCACTTTTCATAGAGAGCAGGTCTGGACTGAACTCTTTATAATATTGTAGGAGCAGGTTAGATTCACAGAGTTAGACCCAGAGTTGAAGTTACCTGTCTTTCTAGGACAGAAAACCCAGACTTTCCCTCATCTCAGGCTTAACAAAGAAATTCCTCTAAGGAATTCACCCATTCATACTGGACATAACAGATCCCTTTGTAATTTAAGTGATGGAGGACCAGATCCACAGCCATTCGTGTGTTCAGTGGTTTATCAGTGTGAGGCTTCAACAGAGATCTTCCACAGTTATTGTCTGCTTGGTATAAAATTCCCCCTTTTTGTTTCCCTTTTGAGCTGCAGAGGATGAACAGTAACAAAATCTAAAGTCTGTACTAACGGACAGCAGATACTCACCTGATGTGTCTGAAAGCTCCTGTTAACTTCAGATAAACCTACAATTTAATTGTGCACAAAATGAGGACAAAAATACGCCCCAACACACCAACCCCCATATTCCCAGTGGGAAGTGAGCCCTTTGAACAGGAGGAAGTTTGTATGCTGACTTACAACCAAGTGTGACAGCTCATTTTGTCCATAAGAACCAGGTTTGATTGACAGTGAGATGGACCAGTCGGTTCACTTGCGTGTGAAGGTGTGACAGGTTGCGTCCCACATCATGTGAATCACCTGCAGCATGCGACACACACAACATCTCTAATGTCTTTCTCACCTTCTTACCTTTTCTTCTCTTTCCAGCTGTTCCTCCTTCAAGTCTCCTTTTCTTCATTTCATTCACTCTTTCATCTCTTCTTGTCCATCCTTCCTGTGCTTCAGCTGTCTCCCTCTCTCTGTGGTTTCATGGACTCTGGTGGGGGTTTTAGGCTCGGAGCCAGGAATGTGAGACAGCCACTTCTCTCACCCCTCCCTCCCGCCATTCTCTCACCCCTCCCTTCCTCACTATGGATTTCCCACTATGCCTTGCAACTGTGTTTGGACGACCAAGCATTCGCTGCTCTCTCTGTCCCTCTGTCAGTCTCTCTCTGTCCCTCTGTCAGTCTCTCTCTGTCAGTCTCTCTGTCAGTCTCTCTGTCAGTCTCTCTGTCAGTCTCTCTGTCAGTCTCTCTGTCAGTCTCTCTCTAGCTGTCCCTCTGTCAGTCTCTCTCTGTCAGTCTATCTCTGTCAGTCTCTCTGTCAGTCTCTCTGTCAGTCTCTCTGTCAGTCTCTCTCTGTCAGTCTCTCTGTCAGTCTCTCTCTAGCTGTCCCTCTGTCAGTCTCTCTCTGTCAGTCTATCTCTGTCAGTCTCTCTGTCAGTCTCTCTGTCAGTCTCTCTCTGTCAGTCTCTCTGTCAGTCTCTCTGTCAGTCTCTCTCTGTCAGTCTCTCTCTGTCAGTCTCTCTCTCTCTCTCTCTCTCTATCTAACTAGTTGATCCTCACACAGCCGCTCAGTCTGCTTACTGCGTGTGTGACTTAATTTAGTGTGTGTGCGCGTCTCTCATCAGCTTGTCGTCACTGTGCACATTTTAAGATTGTGTGTGTGCTTGTGTGTGTGTTAACTTATCCTGTGACATCATAACGTACCCAAAATGCTCCTCACCTGACACTGAGACAGACAGACAGACAGAAGATGGACGACACTCAGCAGCAGGATGGTGTCGGTAGGACCAGACTCTGTGTGTGTGTTTTCTGTAGTGGTTATCATGGTTACATAGCTGCTGAGTAACCAAAAAGTCTGTGGTGGGACCCGATCCAGAATCTCTGATCTGGACTAAACAATCAGAAGTGAGTCAAATATTGATGAATTTGAAAGTACTTATTCAATTTATTGTTATTGAACTAATTGTTAAACTTTGTCGTGAAGCTTATAGTGTTGAGCTTTTTATAATAAGTTCTATGTTTCCGCATTGAGGTGATAGTTAGAGATGGTGTTGTCAGTGTCATACTGGACGACATCAGTCAGTCAGTGATGGAGACTCTTTCTGTTACTGATCAGCTCACCAATATATCTGTAATAAGCTGATATCAGACGAGCTCCACTGGAATACTCCAGTATTCCAACATATCAGGATAAAGTAAGTGTAAGAAACAGGCCTGTTCATTTCATTGATATTCCAGAGAGAACCACCACAGAAGAAGCAGCATAACAAAACCTGCTGAGAGGAGAAACAAACCTCTGAGAATCAAACACTCGACTCTTTGGGCTATTTGGAGGATTGAACGGTGGCTCCGAACAGTTTGTATCAGCTGGGTTTAATCAAACTAATATTTAATATAGTGGAGAGTAAAATACGAGTCTCCAGTCATGCCATAGCTCTGTCAGGCTGTAAGTGCTGAGCTAAATGCTGACATGCTGATATTAAGCAGATGTAGTGTTCACCACAGTCACCATTACAGCTACCAATTATTTTCATAATTAATTAGTCTGCCAATTATTTTCTTGATTAATACTGAAAAACACCCGTCACAGTTTACTCAATTCCAACATGATGTCTTCATTGATGACATTTGTTCATTGTTCATCAAAATGATTTTTTATTTAATAAAACGTTTGTGTTGTATTCCAATAATCTGAACTGCTTTGAATTTTAGACATTTGGAGACTGATCAGTGATCGGTTCTGGCACTGACTGATGAAAGAAGCACTGTTTAATAGTTGTTTAATTGTGACAATTGTCAATCTCTTTGGACTCTTTCTCTTTGTTAACTCTTATATTTCACTCTTAGACCAAAAGATCAAGAGAATAATCAGCCAATAATTATTTGTTGCAGCTGTGTGTGTGTGTGTGTGTGTGTGTGTGTGTGTGTGTGTGTGTGTGTGTGTATACAGGTCACAGTGTATCAGGCTATATTAGGGAGAGTCCCCCCCTACACACACACACACACACTGTGCCAGGCGGGCGGATGATTGAAGTCAGTCGAGATAGTTTCCATTTGAGACTGTGTGTGTGTGTGTGTGTCAAAGAGGCTCTCTTAAAACAGATATTTAAGAGAGGAGTTTTCCATTTCCCTCCTGGTTAGAGCTGTCGACACACACACACTCTGAACTTGCTAAGTTGTTTCTAGTCAGATCAGATCAGTGATTTATTGATCGACATGAGGATGATTGGTTTCATGTTTGTCAGGAGGTTCAGGTCACTGTTTGATTGATATGTGCTGCAGTTTAAAACATGTCATTATACCAATTTCCCCTCTGTGGACTGATAAAGGTTTACCTTTTCCTATTATGTCACTGACGATGTCATAGTGATGTCATCATGCCACAAATATGTGTGTGTCACAAATTGAGGTGTGGAGTTAATGAAACCTATCACTAGGAAATGGAGACAACAGAAACCCCTGTAGAAACGTTTCCAGCTGGAGGAAGCGGAGGTCTCACTCTGTGTTTTTTCTGTGTGCAGATAATCAGTTCAGGATGTCCATCCTGGAGCGGCTGGAGCAGATGGAGCGCAGGATGGCAGAGATGGCTGCCCGCAACAACAACAACAACCAGCAGCAGCTGCAACAACAACAGCAACAACATTATCATCAGCAGCAACATGGCAGCCGGTTGGCCACACCCCCTCCTCCACCTCTACCTGACGACCATGAACAGGTGAGGGTGATGAAGCAACAGAAACACCTGTCAGTGTAACTGACTGTTCAACAGCTTCACAAACCATCCTCCATCCTCCAATCCGCTGTTTTATTTCTTATTGGCTTTTTCCAATCTTAGGTTTATTACACAATGGAAATGGAATGATGCGCTCCATTTCTTTGTGTATAAATTAGTGTAACAAAAAGACTTTACGTTCTGACTGTGTGCTGTTATTTTCTAATCATTTATTTAAAATTGACACATGACAACGTTGACGTTAGCAAAGCGCTCGGCCACATGACGTGATCTGCCCAGTACAGTGAAAACCAGGATTGATCCGTGAAGAGAAGACTTCCAGAGTGCCAGACGCCATCGAAGGGTAGCATTTTCCTCCGCGTGTCCGTTACAACGATGAACTGCAGTCGGGTCAAGACCCCGATGAAGACGACGAGCACTCAGATGAGCCTCCCTCACAATTTGTGGAGAAATTCTCTGGTTTTGCAAACCCACTGTTGCATCAGCTGTCCGGCTGGCCGGTGTCGGACGAGCTTGCAGGTGAAGAAGCGGGATGAGGAGGTCCTGGGCAGGTGTGGTTCCATGTGGTCTGCAGGTAGTGACACCGGTTGGATGCACAGTACTGCCAAATTCTGGGAAATGACATTGGAGACGGCTTATGGTCCCGAAATGAACATTCAGTTCACAGCTCTGGTTGACGTTCCGGCATAGGAGTGATCAACAACACACATTTGAACAAATGTGTACTCTTGTACTTACTTGTACTTAGATCTTTTACTTCAACTCGTGAAAAATGGAAACAAAAACAAAGTGTTGCTTTTATAATATTATATAAATCTATAAATGATCAATGTGGAAGTCAAGCATGAGCCACCAGCAGGTCACCAGACAGATTACATGAAGGTGACTGTTGAGCTGATAAACAGGTTAAGAAGAACACATTAACCTGAATGGAAAATCCCTTTAAAACATCTCTGCAGTCACTCTACCTCTCTCTACTGCACTCCCTCTCTCTCTCTGATGCCATGGGGAATTTGGCAGATCGAGTCTGTGGGTTAAAATAGACTCAGTGTGACAGAGAGAGACAGACAGAAAGTCCTTCAGTGCAAAGAGTTGAATAAAGATAAGAGACTCTCTGCCAGCTGGTCCTAAAGCTCTGCCCGCACGCACGCACGCACGCACGCACGCACGCACGCACGCACGCACGCACACGCACACACACACACACACACACACACACACACACACACACACACACACCCTCAGGACAGACAGCAAACAATCTGAAACACACAACCAACGCAGCACCTGAATCTGCTCCCAGTCTGTCAGGTTCAGTACGACCACTGTTGTTGCTGAAGTAGCTCTGTAGACTCCAGTTATGTCAGCTGAGGAACCGGTTAGTCCGGGTTAGTCTAGGTTAGTCCGGGTTAGTCTAGGTTAGTCCGGGTTAGTCTGGGTTAGTCTAGGTTAGTCCGGGTTAGTCCATTAAGCCCTGGTGACTGTCCAGGTGCTGAGTGTAACTCAGATCTGCCCAATTAGCCAGGGTTACTCCCGGTCAGTTCAGTTTGCCCAAGCTGGTCCAGGTAGACCAGGATATTCCAGGACAGTCCTGTAAACCCAGGTTACTAACCAGTCACCATGCGGCAGCCCAGGCTAGACCAGCTACTGCTTTAAGTCCAGTTGGCCCATGTGGACCCTGGTCAGTCCAGTTACAGTCACTGTCACAGTTATTGCTGCAGCTGTCTCACAGTACTCTCTCTCTCTCTCTGCCTGTCTCTCTCTCCATCCTCTCAGTGGTTTGAGAGGAGGATTGTTGGAGTGTGTGAGAGGATGATGAGGGGAGGACGATGGGGAGGAGGAGGAGGAGGAGAGAGGCTTCATCACTCTGTCCGTCACCGTGGGATGACACTGCTCCACCTGGCTGCTGCACAGGGATACACACACCTGATACACACTCTGATCCACTGGAGGTACACACACACACACACACACACACACACAGACAGACAGCGGTGCTTCCATCACTTCAGAGGACATCACAATGACTTACATTCATTTCATGGAGACTAACTAACCTTCAGTCAAGTCTTGACTCTAAACTTTTATGATTTATGTTATGAGGACTTTTGATTTGTCCCCATAAGGAATGCACGTCCCCACCACATGAGTAGTCCACTGCACTGCAGACACACACACACTCTGACTGTGTTTCTTTGTTGTAGGAGTGTTAACAGCGACAGTTTGGACCTGGAACAGGAAGTCGATCCTCTCAACATTGACCACTTTTCCTGCACCCCGCTGGTAAAACTAGCACACACACACAGGCACACAATTAAATTCCCTGGGGTCTGATTGGCCAGGTGTCACTGGCACATCACAGTCATTAAGGGTTTGATATGGACAGTCATTATTGTAAAGTGAGTGGGTCACGTTCACTGGCTGAACCAGTGTCTGGAGTTACTCGGACAATAAAGTTGCTGTTTGTTACAAGGACTGAACATTTACTAGTTTTTCTTTTATAAGCTAAAGCAAGTTTATTACAGTAATGTCAAGGTAACCATAGTGACAGTACGGATGCTTCATGCCCAGAAGATTTCTGGAGTCCTTGAGGGTTTGTATTTGCCACTTACTGTATGTATAATACTCATACACTTAGAGCCAATCACAGAGCAGGATTCTCTGTGGGTGTGGTTTGATCACCCCTACAGTGATGATGTTTTTATGTGTTTTGTATTTAGCGTGTTTGTGTGTGTGTTCCAGATGTGGGCGTGTGCTCTGGGCCACCAGAGGGCAGCAGAGCTCTTGTATGGCTGGAACAGTTCGGCTCTGGGGATCCCTGATTCGCTGGGACGCCTGCCGCTCGCTGTGGCTCGCTCCAGAGGACACACGCGCCTCGCCACGGCGCTGGAGGAGCTGCACACGCACATGTCCCCCGGGGACACGCACACGTCTTCAGCAGACACACATACACCGGCCACACCGCAACCGCAGCTGCCCCCGTCTCCCCTGTCCACCAGCCCAGACACAGGTAACACACACCTGCTGCAGATCACAGCTTCGCAAAGTCACTGGACCTGATTGTAGCACTCTGACTGGATCTGACTCTCCCTTCACCCTCTTCCAGGTCTGAGCTCCTCCAGCAGCCTCCCCTCCCCCAGCGACCCCTCATCACCCTCCCTGAGCTCCGCCTACTCAAGTGGACCCGCGCCCATGGACACCTCCCCCTCCTCTCTCTCGTCTTCTCCTTCTTCATCCTCTTCTTCGCAGCCCATCTCTCCTCCCTCCCCCCCGACCCTCCCCCTCTCCTCCCTTCCTCCTGTGTCCATGTGGGGGGGGGAGCCGAACGCTGGGCTGAGCACAGAGAACACAGGTAACTGTAACTTGTTCAGTGAATTGAGTCCATCCTGCTCTGTGTCTCTGCACCGATCATCATTCTCACTCATCCATCCTGCAGGTCTGAACCCTGGCGGTTCCAGAGACTCCCCTCTTTACCTGATGGACTACGAGAGCACCTGCCCCCCCTCCCCCAGTCACACACACACTTACCCGCACACACACAGTCACGCGGTGGGCGGACGGCGGTCGCATGTGGCGGCAACGCTGGAGGAGCAACTGCTGAGCTACAGCGAGAACGCCGAGAACGAAGGGGAGGAGGAGGAGTACCTGGAGGAGGAGGTGCTGCAGGTACACACACACTCAACAGACCACATGACAACGAAGAGATGATCTAAACTAAACATCTAAACTAACATGAACAACACATGAAGACACCATCTGTTGTCAGGTCAAAACTTCAGAGGAGGCTTCTTGTCAGTTTTTGATTTTTTTCCTTCCTCATTCCTCGTCCACCAAACCACTGATTTCACATAACAATGTTCTTCAAATAGCTTTTAACTTCTGGTCAACTTTGACTCATATTCATGATGCTGGAGGCGCAGTCCAAAATGAATGACTTTAGTCCCTGAGTTCAGTTTTTGGGGGGTCTAGACCTCACAGTTACACACACTCTCACACTCTCACACACACCAACATGAGTTCCTGTTGCTGTGCTTACCCACACAACAGGTTGACATGGCAACCCTGGCAGAGCAAATCATTGAGGCGACCCCGGAGCGAATCAAACACGAGGACTTCCCCAGGGGGGTGGAGTCACCGCTCAGAGAGAGACGGGACAACCCGGCTATACAGGACACCTGGCTTGCTACGTACCTGGACACGGTTGACGCCCACACACACTCCCCGCCCAGGTAAGCTCCGCCCAAAAGATGCCCCTCTCTGAACACTGAGACTAGTATAGTTACTACTAATAGTTGGGTGCATCAAGTGTAACCACTGTGCACTTGCAGGCAGGTGTGCCCCCCCTCACCCCTCAGTGCACTGGCTCTCCAGAGGCTCCGACCCCCCTCCTCTGCAGCATGGGCGGAGTTCCTGAACGCCTCGGCCAATGGGAAGATGGAGAGAGACTTTGCCCTGCTGACGCTGACAGACGGAGAGCAGAGGGAGCTGTATGAGGCCGCCAGGATCATCCAGAACGCCTTCAGGAGATACAAGGTCCACACACACACACACACACACACACACACACAGAGTGTCTCTGTCAGTATTTCTCCCCATATGCTTCACTTATTTTCAGATACAAATAAGTGAATCAACACAGACACATGTCACATGTCTAATAGTAATCTTACTGGTGCACATAGATTTTTTTATTTATTGATTATTTTGTATTTTGTGTCCATGACTTCAGTTCCAAAGCTTAGTTTTCCCAGTTTGTTCCCTTAGTTCAGTCTCCATGTGTTTGTCCCAAGATTGGTCCCTGAGGTTAATCTTTTGAATTTAGTTCATGAGAGTAGTCCCTGGTTTCAGTATTTGTTCACCTGAGACAGGTGGTCGGTGAGAAACTGAGGTGGCTGTTGATGTTTGCGTGTCCACCACTCTTAAAGGGGCTCCGTGGAGTTTTTGACCACCAGCTGTGCTTTGGAGCTGTGTTTTTATGTTTTTATGAAGGCGACTGCTCTGCCTCTTTTTCTCTGCGGCTGATGCATCTTCTTCCTCTTCAAAAAAACAAAAAACAAAAACACAGCCTTTGAATAGTGATTTTGATGTTGATTACCACGTCAGCAGTAGAAGCTTCGACGTGTTTGGGTCAATTTTAGTGAGAAACTGAACGTCAAAACTCCTCACGGAGCCTGGAATGTGACGCTCAGCACTGGATGTGTCTTCACTGCAGGATGTCAATGATGTGTGTGTGTGTATTCTGCCCCCTGGAGGCCAAAGAGTGTTTGTCAGCATGTATGTTTGTACACACACAGTCGATGCAGTGGTTGATGTTTCCTCTGTCTCTCTGTAGGGTCGGAGGTTAAAGGAGCAGCAGGACATGGCTGCAGCCGTCATTCAGAGATGCTACAGGAAATACAAACAGGTGTGTGTTAATGTGTGTGTTGGATCGAACTGTTTGTCCTTCAGCTTCACTAACCCTGAACTAACCTGCTGTGTTTCTTCACCGTCTCTCTCTCTCTCTCTCTCTCTCTCTCTCTCTCTCTGGCTAGCTAACATGGATAGCTCTGAAGGTAATATGGCTGACCAGTAGCTGCAGTGATGTGTAGTCATTATGTGTGTGTGTGTGTGTGTGTGTGTGTGCACGCTGCGTCTGGACAGCAGCCACAGACCTAAAACAGGTCGTCTCCTGTGATTTGAATCCTCCCCATCAAGCTCCCTTTACTTTTATTTATATTCGATGCTGCAGAAGGTGAATTTATCACTGAAGTTAATGAATAAGACCCTTTTATCAGTTTGATCTGGTCCGCTACACGGCCAAAAGTATGTGGACACGCCTTCATACACTCATTGACTTTATTGGGCACAACCTTGTCTCATTCCAGTACCACAGCTCTGATATCACTTTCATTTCTATGAAGTTTGTACATTTTCTTTTTCTGTCAAAACTGTTTGAAAGTTATAATTTTACTTTATATTTATTGTTGAAGTTGTTGTGAGTTTTTTAAGACCAGGGTGTCCACATACTTTTGGCCAGGTAGCGTACACTGTGTGTCCAAATTGAGTGAACAGAAATGAGAAAAAGCACTTTGCCGGTGAGTGAGAGACATGATTGATTGAGGGAGCTGATATCAGTGAACAGACGATCGCTGCCTTCTTCTCTTCAGCTTCACTTTCTCTAAACACGCTTTGACAGGACATTTCCTGTTGTGTTGTGTTTGTCCTGCTGCTGCACATGGACACTAACAGTGTGACTCTGTCCCCTCAGTACGCTCTCTATAAGAAGATGACCCAGGCGGCCATCTTGATCCAGTCCAAATTCAGGTCTTACTACGAGCAGAAGCGTTTCCAGCAGAGCCGGCGGGCGGCGGTCCTCATCCAGCAGTACTACCGCAGCTACAAGGAGTACGAGAGGCTCAAACAGGCTCCGAGAGGGGCCGCCAGCCACAACCCCAAGATCAAGTAAGAACTCCTCAGTGTGTCCGTCACTTCCTGAACCTGAACTCATCACGAGTTTAATTCAAGTTCAGTTCTTTGTTGTCACACACAGCGATTACAGGCAGAGTCAACATGTGTCAGCTGTGACAGTCATGTAGTGAACATATCTTCACACTGAGATCAGATCCATCTTCACACGCATTGATCACTGGCAGGAGATATTGATGACAGATATTGATTCTATGCCCATCAGGGGGTCGTTCTTGACTAAAAAACAGGACCAGGCAGCTCGGAAGATCATGAGGTTCCTGAGACGCTGCAGACACAGGTAACACACACACACACACACACACACACACACACACACACACACACACACACACACACACACACACACACACTTACTTCAGAGTTTGTTGTGTAACATGAAAACATGAATCAATCTTTTTCCTTGTGGACTTCCTCTGCTAGGATATTTGAATGTTCTTGAGTTGACTGTTTGAGTTGACTGTCTGTAGGATTTAAAGCTGCTTGTTGTTTGTCTGCAGGATTAAAGAACTGAAGCAGACGAGGGAGCTGGAGAGGAGAGGACTGACCACTTAAAGCGTTTCTTCATTTCATCCCTTCTTTCATCTCCGGGGGGAAACACAAAGGAGACGAGGAGAGACAGATGACAGAGAGGAAAAGAGGTTTTTGAACTTGTGATGTACAAAGGGACAGTAACAAAACAGACATGACTGATGGAGAGAAGAACAGTGACGGAGAGATGCCTTACCCCATGCCAACTCTTTCTTCTTCCTCTGCTTCTTTTCATCGATTGATTGATCGATCGATCTGTATATCTATCTATCGTCTGTCTGTCTTCTCTCCTGAATGAATGTAGCTGCGTGTCTGCAGCTTAAAGACACGCTGAAACGTCACGCTGTCCTTCTGCTCAGCAGGACTCGTGCTTCAGGCCTTTCTCTTTTTCTCCTGGAACTTGGTCAGTTCAGCTTATTTTAATAGATGTAACACGTATTTGAAATTTACTTTCTTAATTTGACATAACAACAGCTGCATGCTGGGATACTTGTTAAAGAGTTCAGCTCCTAACCCAAAGTGTCCTCAGTCACACACTTGGGCTCATTCAGTGTGAACTGGTTCAGAGTGTCTGACTGACCATGTTTCACAGGCTGAGAAAGGCCTGTGGAAAGACTCTCAGCTAATCTCCCTGAGAGGCACAGCTCAGGGCAAAACAGCCCAGGGCTTGTGTGCCTGTTCCCTCCTTCCCATAATTCACTGCTGTTTTCCTGTGAAGGTCAGGGGACGAGAACTAAGAGGACGGTGCATTTGAGGGTCAGCTGGATAAATCGAATTCAGGCTGAAGAAAATCAGAAAATCCTCAGAAGTCTGACAATTTTGTGATTCTTCTGGTTCTTCTGCGTAACATTTTGGAATGGAGTTCTTCATTTGGAGTCTACATACTGTGTACTTCAAAATGTACATGATTATAACAAAGCTACTTATATTTAAACACAATCACATATATAAACATATATATATATATATATATTCTCATGTGGGACTTTATAGATGCAATGAATGTTTTTATTTATTACAGCATGAACTGTTCATGTGAGTGTATGAGTGTGTGTGTGTGTGTGTGTGCGCTGCACAGACTGTAAGGTCGAGTCTTAAGGAACCTCCGACCTCTGACCTCTGTCCTCTGACTGTTGTCAGACAAAACAGATCCACCAAAAACTTACTTGCATCGTTTGTTCAAGTAGTTTCTGTGTGTTTCATTCAAAATGTGAGATTGTGCTGCTTTAAAAGTAACAGCTGAGATCAGAGCAGGAACAAAAGGTGAAACACTTCACAGTTTCTGCATGAAAATTAAAGACTGAACCTGCTGTTCAAATCCTGGTGTTGGTTCATGAAGCTCAGGGAGGAGATTGAGCTGTTTTAAAACACTTATTGCTGCAAATTGAGTCCAAACTGAGTCAAACCTGAACTCAGACAGAAACATGTTGATCTCATTCAGTGTGACTCACACAAGCTCGTTAACGGCTAAATATCAATTGTTAATTAAGAATAAATTAATGAAGGCGTTTAAATGGCCACAAAATAAACCAAATCACATCATTTTACTGAATTTGTGCTGATGATGTCACAGGTCACAGGTCGAACTGGGGTTCCCTTCAAACCGCATTTTAAAATGTTCGGCAACTTTTCAGGACAACAGTGACGGACGAGGCAGCAGCTACGACGGCACTTTGCTACGAGCAACAAGTTGCTCCAGAAATCACTGCAGCTCTGCTGCTGCTCGCTTTCCGTCACCGTTCCCTCACAAGTCCTTCTGTTTTTTAAAGTGTGCTTTTCTTAGGCAGAGACTGATGCTGTGTTGTTGTCACAGCGAGCACAACCTCTAGGACCCAGCATGAGCTTTCCTTATAAGAGTTGTTTGACAAGTTTGTCTTTGGCTTGTTTTCGGCTTGTTTTCAGTTGGACCTGAAATCACAAATCTTAAGTTTTTCTTCTTCGCCTGTTGCAGTGAAGCTTTGCATGAGTTTGTATTTAATTGTTCTACATTTCAAAACCTTTAACATGAAATACATTATTCTACAAGTCCGATGAATAAATCAGCTGTTTGCTATTTGTCTTGGTCGTGTTTCTGCTTCCTGTTGGCTCATGGCGGTGACACAAAACAACTACGAAGAGACATTAAAGAAAAGAGATTCAGACAGATGCTCTTTTTCTGACGTGTTAATGTTTCTGTCCTTACTGTGAAGTGAGCAGACTGACTGGAAACAGCGTTACGGGGACGAAGTAGAATGCAGCTACCTTCACCTCTGATGTTTCATTATACTGTTTAAAGGAAAGACATTGACGTCGTCTTCATGCCTTATTTCAAAATGTGAGACGTTGGTTGGTTTGCTGGATGGTTGATTTGATGGTTGGTTGGTTTGTTGGTTGTTCAGGACTTTGTAAAGAAAAGGATTCTTTGGTTTGTTTCTTTCTTGGTGCATCCTGATGCATATTGCTTCAGTTTATTGTCATAATTTCACTAGTTTTATTTACAATTCAGTGTTCAGACTTTGGGTTGACAACCAGCGAGGAAACATCCTTGTGGCTTTTATGTCCCATCAGTATCACATTTTATATTTTATTTGGGATAGTTCTGTTCTCACTTGTTTTCAGTGACGAAACCTTTGAAGCATCTTCGTCTTTTAAAGTGACTGGAATGATTTTCCTGAAGAGTTTATTGAAAGCAGCAGAGAATGAAGTCAGACGTTTGTTTTATTCTTTAGTTTTTATTGTGTTTTATATAGAAAACATCATTAATGGAATTATAGCTGGGATGACGGGGACGAACCCACTGTGACCTCTGACCTCTCCCCCCAGCTGCAGGGGTCATCTGTTGTCAGTCAGTTGTCATGGTGACAGACAGGACCGAGCTTTAGTTGATCTTTGGGTGACGGAAGTCTTTGCCAGCGAACTTGGCCTTGTCTCCGAGCTCCTCCTCGATCCTGCGGGTCACAGAGGTCAGAGGTCAGAGGCGAAATCAAATGAAGCTGCTTTTACTTTGTAAAGTAAATGTTCTCACCTCATCAGCTGATTGTATTTGGCCAAACGCTCCGACCTGCAGGGAGCGCCGGTCTTAATCTGAGAGAGACACACAGACAGTTAGTGAGTGGATAAAGAGCTGTTGCTGTTCCAACCTGTCTGTCTACATTTCTATCTGACTTTCTGTCTCTCTCTCTCTCTCTACCTGTCCGGTGCAGAGTCCGACCACCAGGTCAGAGATGAAGGTGTCTTCAGTCTCTCCAGAGCGATGACTGACCATCACACCCCAACCACTGCTCTGAGCCAGCTTACACCTGAGAGAGAGACAAGGAGAGAGAGACAGACACAGAGAGAGAGAGAGAGAGAGAGAGAGAGAGAGAGAGAGACAGAGAGAGAGACACACACAAGGAGACAGACAGACACAGAGAGAGAGAGAGAGACACACAAGGAGACAGAGACAGACACAGAGAGAGAGAGAGACAAGGAGACAGAGAGGAGAAAAAATGTTGAATTTTAACTCTAACACAGTTGACCAGCTGATTCAATTCATTAAGACAGACAGACAGACAGGTGTCTTACGCCTGGATGGACTCGGTCACGGAGCCGATCTGGTTGACTTTGAGCAGCAGACAGTTGCAGGCCTTCTTGTCCACCGCCTGCTGGATCCTCTTCGGATTGGTCACCGTCAGGTCGTCTCCTACGATCTGATTGGTTTAAAAAACACAAAACGCACACACAGATGAGTCACTTCAGTGATACTGCAGGTGAACTTTTCCAGGAACTCTGGAACTTCAGTTTTGTCTCGACTGGAGGAAACTGATCCAGGTTTTGGTTCCTGAATCAAAAGTCAAAATAATCGCATGACAGTCGAGCTTCATGACCTCATTGTTGACCTGTCTGTCTGTCTGTCTGTCTGTCTCACCTGGATGTCGACAGAGGCAGTGAACTTGGCCCAGTTCTCCCAGTCGTCCTGGTCAAATGGATCCTCAATGGACTGAACTGGAGACAGAAAGAGACACAAAGTGAAAACCAGTAAAACAACAGCAGATCATTTCAGTGCAGAGAGACGAGTACTGCCCCCTACAGGCAGAAAGTCGCTTCGTATTCATTCATGAATCTACTAAAAAATCTGCTGTTTTAACACTTTAAAGGTCTTTAATTTATTTCTCCAATAAATCTAAATGAGGTAAAAGGTATTTTTGAGGGATTTGTTCATGTGTAGATTAATGAAGGCTGAGGTGATTCCTCTTCTGTGGTTTTTGTTATTCTGACCTCCTGAACTGTTTTTGCTATAAACACCAACACGTGACATTAATGTAGTTTATATATATATATGTGTGTGTGTGTGTGTGTGTACCAGGGTAGTTCTTGATGAAGCTGCGGTACAGGTCTCCCAGCTTCTCTCCGCTGATGTGTCTGGACGGGTCGTCGGGGGACTTGAAGTCCAGGTCGTACTTCCCACTGCGGAAGAACTCGGAGGCAGCCACGTCCATCCCGATGATGATCTTGTCGGGGTAACCGGCCTTGTCAATGGCCGACTTCAGCAGCTCCAGAGCTGCAGGAAGACAAAGCAACGCGTGTTGGTTTGCTGTGATAATGGAATATGGAATATGATGGACTGTGATTCAACAAAGTGAGGGACAAAACACTTCATCGTTTAAATGGAGTCAGGTCGGGCTGATGAAAACCGGAGCTTTCAGAGAGTTTGGATGAAGCCAATTCTTAGAAAACACATTAAAAATTCATTTTCACTCATTTCCACTTCCTGTGATGGGAGCATCAAACATCTCCATTAGGTTTCAGGAAAAGTGAACAGAGCATCTCCTCAGTTCAAACTGTGTCTCATCCGAGCAGCAGGTGAATGTGGAGCAGTGCAGAGGAGAAACACCACATCACAGTATAAACTAAGTTATAACATGTGGGAAGTTGGAGCCACAGACATTTTGATTTAAAAGCTGTTACAATATTTACATCAGTGAGATTTAGTTCAGTATTTTTATGAATTATAAAATAAGACACAGCTCTAATGTAGCATCTAGTCCTCATGCTACAAACTGATCAGACAGACAGGTGCACATCTCACCCTCATTATTCTCCAGGATGTTGGGGGCGAAGCCGCCCTCGTCTCCCACGTTGGTGGCGTCTTTGCCGTACTTCGCCTTGATCACGTTCTTCAGGTTGTGGTAGACCTGAACATTCACACATCACAACACAGAAATCTACGTCAACATGTCCTTCGAGCCGCAGCAGAACAGAAACACTGATACAAACACTGCTGCTCAGTCTGCAGCACCTCGGCTCCGATCCTCATGGCCTCGTGGAAGTTGGCGGCTCCAACTGGAAGAATCATGAACTCCTGCATGGCCAGTTTGTTTCCAGCGTGGCTTCCTCCGTTAATGACGTTAAAGGCCTGAAGACGAGAAGAAAACTCACTTCACTCAAAGGTCAAAGGTTTTTCACTGAACGAGCCACTTATGTTGACTTATGGACATTTTTAAGTAGCCAACTGAACAACCAACAACATTTGTGGACAAATACAAATTGAAAGAATTGACCCCTAATGTCCCCCCCCCGACTCACCGGAACAGGAAGTATGACGTCTTTGTGTCCGGCGAGGTCGGCGATGTGGCGGTACAGAGGAACTCCCTTCTCTGCTGCTCCGGCCTTACAGACGGCCAGCGACACGCCCAGGATGGCGTTAGCACCAAACTGAGCTGGAAGAGAGAGACAGGCAGGTCAGACAGACAGGTCAGGCAGAGAGACAGACAGGTCAGACAGACAGGCCCTTACATTTGTTCTCGGTGCCGTCCAGCTCCAGCATGAACTTGTCGATCTTCTCCTGCTCAACAACACTGAAGTTCTAGAAAGACAGACAGTCAGACAGACAGACAGACAGACAGGTAGACAGACAGACAGGTAGACAGAGAACATTAGCCTTCAGAGAAGAAACAGAACAGTCATTGGTCTTTTTCATGTATCAGACCAACATCAGCTCTTTACATCACATTATCATGAACATGTTCTGATTCTGAGAATGAAATTTGATGTGATTCGGCTTCAACGTGCAGCTGAGTCACTTTCACTTTATCCTGAATCTCTATTTGACGCATTGATCGTTTGCTGATACCTTTGCAATCAGCTGGGGGGCGATGTCCTTGTTCACATGTTCCACAGCCTTTATGGTTCCTGCAGGGAAAAAGAAAAACCACGACAGCTCAGCCTGAGCTCTTCGCTCTGTGGGGATCTGAACCCTCACTCTGCTGCTGCCTTGCTCCTACCTTTGCCCAGGTAGCGACTCTTGTCTCCATCACGAAGCTCCAGAGCTTCATGGACTCCAGTGGACGCACCGCTGGGAACGGCTGCCCTGAAGAGACCTGAGAGACAGACAGACAGACAGAGGAACAGGGAGACAGAGGAACAGAGAGAGAGAGAGACAGACAGACAGACAGGAACAGGGAGACAGAGGAACAGAGAGAGAGAGAGACAGACAGGAACAGGGAGACAGACAGACAGAGAGTTGTTGAGAGATATTTTCTCTCTCTCATTGGACAGAGCTATGCAAACAGTTTCCACCTGCTTCCAGTCTTTGTGCTAAGCTAAGCTAAGCACCTCCCGACTGACACTCGTGAAGCTCGCAGGTGCTCACCCTTGGCTGTCCACAGGTCCACCTCCACTGTGGGGTTTCCTCTGGAGTCCAGGATCTCCCGAGCGTGAATCTTAGTGATAGACATCCTGACTGAGGGAGACAGACAGCAAACGTTGAGACAGACGGTCAGAGCAGGTGGACTCACCTGTGTTCAGGTTAATAAGATCTACAGCACAGTTCGTTTTTCAGTTGGGCTCTAAACATCCTCAACGTCATCATGTGACATATCAGGTGGAGGCAGACAGGTGAGGCAGACCTGAACACAGTGGGCTCAGACCACCTCCACCTGCGGTCTCATCTCATCACTTCATGTGTTTGTCCTCACATGTTAACAGCAGGTGTAAATGAGCTGAGATACTTTGTGTACTGCTCATGTGTACTGCTGGGTGGATGAATAGTACAAGTACTGCATCGCATCATATGATCGTGTGTTTTATGTTATCTCGTGACTGAAGCTGTCAGATCGACGCAGTGAAAGTAAAGTAAATGTACTCAGTTACATTCAGAAACAGCTGAGACGTTTGTTTGAGGATCTTTCGAGCACAAATGTTGTAGAAACAGGAAACTGCAGATGATTAAAAAACAACTGTTCTGAACGAAACATGACAAGAAGACAACAGACATTTGTCTCTTGTCCTCGCTGATTGTGTCCAGAAATGTTTCAGTGAGCTTGAAGAAAAGCAGCAGTTTCTGAAGCAGAGGTCAAAAACCTGAACTCACAGCGTCACCGTTTACAAACGTGTTTGTCCGACCTGCTGCAGAGACTCTGAGCGCCGCCATGGTGTCCCTCTGGCCCCTGTCAGACCCCGCCCCCCCACACACGGCCAATCACAGAGATCCGCTCGCGACGGGCGGTTACAAGGACCAATAGGAGAGAGGGAGAGACCATTGTGGCGAGAGCGAGGGGGGATACAGTGAGACCTATTAGTGGTTTGTTCAACCCTTTAACCTTTTCCCTGACCTTTCTACAGAGGTCATGACTTCTTCCTGCTGCTATTGAATTACAGCACAGACACGTAATAATGTTCCTGACATTTGAATCTGATATCGACCTCTCTGATAACTAAAGGTTCCTGTTGGCCGTCAAAAGGTTACTGCTCATTTATACCCCTGAAATATTAATGGAACAAACAGTAAGAGCAGTATCAGTAACAGGAGCAGTAGCATGGTTAGCATGGTTAGCAGGGCTGTTATTATGTCTCAGTAGCAATAGCAAAAGAGTCAGACTAGCAAAAATCACAGCAGCATTAGGGAGAGCATATATATATATAGAATACATAGTATTCAGAACTGTTTTAGCAGCAATAGCATTAGCATAAATCACACATAAGGTAGTGCTTGTAGCAGTAATAGTGTATTAGCAATATTAACTTATAAATATAATTTGAAGTAATGATTGTGGTATTAACAAGAGTTCTAGCAGTATAGACTACTAGAAGTAGTAGCAGTACTAGCAAAAATCATAGTAATACTATGGACAGCCGGTCCATGATTAGCCGTAGCTGTATCAGCAGCATTAGCATATTAGCAGTAGAGGAGGCAGCAGTGATCGTAGCATCAACAGCTGTAGCAGTGCAAAGTGATATTAGTAATTTCAGTAAGTACGTATAACATATTTGTAGTAGCTAACACTACTGCAACAACTGTACTACTGCAACAGTGCAGTGCAGTAGTACAGTGTGTGTGTGTGTGTGTGTGTGTGTGTTGGGGGGGCAGACACACCAGCAGAACAACAGCTGAGTGGTTTCAGTACACTTGATACCACTTATGGCCTTTACAAAGACCTCACTGTACATACACACACACACACACACATCACTTGTATAGTTACATATAGTTATAGTTTTAGTTTAGGACTAGATGGTAAAAATGTTAATTTTTTTATTGTATAAGCTCAATCTGATTATTTACATTACATACATATTACATATTTAATAAAACAGTGTAGAGAAACTAAAAATACATCAGACCAAGACCTGTCTCTCTCTCTCTTTCTCTGTCTCACCCTCTGTCTGTCTATCTGCCTGTCTCTCTCTCCATCTCACTCTCTTTCTCTCTGCCTGTGTCTCTCTGCCTGTCTGTCTCTCTTTCCCTCTCTGCCTGTCTCTCTGTCTCACCCTCTGTCTGTCTTTCTGCCTGTCTCTCTCTCTCACTCTGTCTGTCTCTCTGCCTGTCTCTCTCTCTGTCTCACCCTCTGTCTGTCTCTCTGCCTGTCTCTCTCTCTCACTCTGTCTGTCTCTCTCTCACTCACTCTCTGTCTGTCTGTCTGTCTGTCTGTCTCTGTCTCACTCACTCTCTGTCTCTGTCTGTCTGTCTGTCTGTCTGCCTGTCTGTCTCTCTCTCTCACTCTCTCTCTGTCTCTGTCTGTCTGTCTCTCTGCCTGTCTGGACTTTGGGTTCCTGCTGTTTATCAGTCTTCGTTCCTTCTCTCCTGCTCTGAAGCTCTTTGACCTTCAGCAGGTTGAAAGTCGAAGCTCTGAAACTTTTCGTCTCTCCGTTTGGCTCAAGGATCAAAAACAGACTGAAAGAAAAGGGATCGTGTGTAAATATCTGATCCCGGCGCGGCGGACTTCCTCTGACACCAGACTTTCACAATAAAACAAATGAAGCAAGTTTCAGACGAGTGACAAACAGGAAGCAGTTTGTCAGTGAAAAGAAGACGAGAGCAGCAGTTTGTCCTCGAGGGGACCGACCAGAGCCGAGGACTCCGTCCTACCTGAGTCCTGAGGGGTGTCGTCTTCGTCCGTCTGTCCGTCCGTCTGACTGTCCGACTGACGTGGAAAGTGTCCGTCTGTCACGCTGCAGGGTTTTTATAGACGCTCCCTTAAAGGGGGAGGAGGCCTGTGGAGTCAGGGAGCGTCTGCATGGGACAAGACTGCTGGGAAACAGAAAACCCTGCAGCACAGACACATACTAATACTCAGAGGAAGTACTCAGGCCTTTTACTCAAGTAATACCACTGTGTACAAATACTCTCTTTGTTGATTACATAATGTGTTATTAATCTGTGAAGTAACCAGTAACTAACAGTACCAAATAAATGTAGTGGAGTAAAAGTTTAAAGTCGCATGACATGGAAATACTCAAGTAAAGTATAAGTACCTCACATATGTGCATTTACATAAGTAAATGTACTTACATCTTAGGAGCTACAAACGAAATCCCTGAATATTTAACATCACAATAGAAAAGATCAGAATAGAAGACGAGTCTGAATAAACGACTCAGCACAAAAAAATACTAAAAAAAATATGGAAAAATATTTTCAGTGTGTTGACAAGTATCAGTATATTATCAGTATATTAGTAGTACAATCAGGATTACCAGCTGCATTACCAGTACTTTTAGTGGTAGAGACCATAGTGATATTAGCATATTACTAGTAGATGGAGCAGTATTCATGGATGGAGCAGCAGTACTACAGGTGGTACTGCAGATGGTACTGTGATGGTACTACAGGTGGTACTGCAGATGGTACTGTGATGGTACTACAGGTGGTACTGCAGATGGTAATGCGGTACTCATACACAGTTCCCAGTATTCTTGTAGCTGGAGGACTATCAGCAGTAACAGTATGAGCAGTAGTTGCTGCAGTATTATCAATAATTAGAAGTATTAGTGGTAGAAGCAGATTACGTACTAATAGCTGTAATAACAATAGCTTTAGCAGTATAGCTTGTGGCAATAGCAGTATTTGTAGCAGTATTAGCAATGGGAGTAGTAGTGTTGGCAGTATTAGTATATCAGCAGCAGTTTCAGAAGAAGCTGTAATACTATTTGCAGTATTAGTACTGAGAACTACATATATGTTACTATAGTACTGTACAGATATTTTCTGTCACATGTCCGACGGTTCCTAACTGATACAGAGAAGGTCAAAGTTCATCTGGAGGGAAACATGAGACCAACTCAGCATTCAAGCACTCACTGCAAAGGGCACTAACCCCGACACACACACACACACACACACAGATACACACATACACACACTCTGTCTCTCTCTCTTTCTCTCTCTCTCTAAATATAACACAACTGAAGGCTCATCTGTTCTCACTCTTTTATTTTATATACGTTCCACAGTATCTTTACCTTGTGCAGTACACTTCGTAGTATTATCCTCTTCTTAATACTTCACTATAAATACACGGAGACAGTAATGTATACTTTGTTGTATTTGTACACAAGTCATTTGTAGTGATTGTAGTTGTACTGCTCACACTTCGAGTGACTGCAGTAGTTGTAGTAATGTCTGTGTGGTGGCAGGACTTCTACAAGCAACAATGGACCGCTGAGAAGTATTAGTACAAGTACCAACAGTAGCAGTAGTAATAATCATCGTAGACGTATTAGTAACAGTTGCAGTAGTTATGTAGTGGTAAAAGTTGTAGTAGTACTTGTATCAGCATTAGTAATATTAGTAAGTAGTGATAATAAAAGTGTAAGGATAATTATCTCTAAAATACTATGAGTAATGGTAACTGCAGTAACAATAGTAATGACATCTCTTCATGAGTTTTTGCTCATTAAATGTCACACACACACACACACACACAGAAACAAGTGTAAGAATAAACATGCTGGTCTTTTTATTTTTCAGGTGTGTAATTTGACAGAGCTGTGATTGGACACATTCTTCTCCACTGTAAAAAATGTAACACTGGCTCGCTGCTTTAAACATCAACAACAGTCAGGTGGGATCTGAACCTGCGATCAGCTTCCACACACGGTCTGTGGACGCGTGTGTGTGCGTTCAGTTTCTTCACTCACTTATTACACGGAACGAAACTTTAAACACTTTACATTTATCCCTGATGACAGAAACACCTGGAACGACAAAGTAATACAAAAAACTAAAGACGCTTGAACAGCGGCCATTTTCTCGAGTTGACGCAAAAGGAGGCAGGGGACGGCGGCCATCTTGGTTGGAGGGTACAGGAGAGGACGGTGGCCATCTTGTCTCACATGTTGCATTCCCGCAGGTACTTAACAACAGTGTACACCTTGCTGGACAGCTGCCCCCCAGAAGCATCTTTTGTGCCCATAACTATGACTAAAGCTGTGGAGACAGACAAAGAGAGAGAGAGACAGCTGGGTGAGACAGGAGAGCCAAACGTCCAGGAAAAAAAGAAAAACTCACAGATGTTATCTTCATAGACGTTTAAACTGTTAAAGTCCAACACAAATATCTGCCCTGAATGATGATGTCTGTCTGCCTCTCTACCTGTTTCTCTCTCTACCCGTCTGTCTACCCATCTGTGTCTCTACCCATCTCCCTGTCTTCTTCTCTACCTGTCTGTCTGTCTGTCGACCCGTCTGTCTTACCCTGCATGCTCTTGCCGACGCACACTCCGAAGGTCTCGCCTTCGCTGTTTTTGGCCGTCTTCATGTCCAGGGAGAAGACGCCTTCCATCTCCATCTGATCTCGGAGCAGCATGCACTTCGTTCCAGCAATGAAAGCGCCGACCTGAGAGAAATTCTTCCTGTCATGAGCCAGCTTCTTAATTTCGTCCACCTGAGAGAGAGACAGACAGACTGGTTATTATCTAGTCTGGCCTGAGGAGTAAACCAACAAAGAGGCCACCAGGAGCCGATCAGGGGAATCCTCCGAGGTCCCAGACCCCTCAGACTCCGCTGGGGTCATAATCAAACATGGCGTCTTTGTTTTAAGTCAAAATCATCATTCATGTCGACAGGATTCTTGATCTTTATTTAGGTTATAATCATGCTCCAAATTTTGGTATTCCAGTTCCCATGATGCTTTGGGGAATACAAACAGGAAGTATGATGTTGGCATGGATTCCGTGAGCTATGACTTGAGCCCTGTTTTTGTTTGGCCTATATTTGTTTGTTTGTTTGTTTACCCAGGAAGAGGAACTTATGCTGTAGCTAGCTCATGTTAGCTGCTGATGGAACATAGCAGCTAACATTAGCCACGTCAGCGAGCCGGCTAACGTTAGCTGCTGATGGAACATAGCAGCTTCCTCCAGGGTTTTCATGAATGCTATTGAACTGGTTTGGCTGGTTTGACTGAATGTTGTTTGACTGTGTGTGTTGACTGCAGGGACACACACTGACATTCAAACACGTTGTGTTAGAGCTGAAACGATCAGTCGATCGATCGATCAGTCCGTACGTAGCTGATCAATCCTTAAAGCCGCGGCGTCCATCAGTCGCTCTCAGGTTCTAAAACATCTCACTCTGTCTGTTTTTCTCTGATTTAAATCTCAGTGAACTGAATCTTTGGTTTTGGACTGTTGAAGAAGATGAGACCTGTGAAGACGTCACCTTGGTCTCTCTTTCCTGTGTTTTATAGCCCAAACTGGTTAATATTCGATCTGTCCGTATGTAAGCAGCGACACAATCGGGGCTCAGTTTCTTTATGATCATAGTAACATCAAGTAACCAAGTACATTTACTCAAGTACTTTACTTAAGAACAGATACTTGTACTTTAAAAAATGTAGCGCATTTTTAGTGTTTTCCAACCTTTTTGTCTCGTGAGCTCAAATAAAATCTACTTGTGTCTCTCGTCATGTTTCAGATCCACCAAAGAGACTTTTCTCCTCCACACGTCTCACATGGTTTCTCCTCAACAACTGTTCAAATATTTCACTAAAATTAACACGTTTGTATATCAACTGTTTTTTCTTCTTTCCTCTCCCATGAATCGTCTGACGAGCCTCAGACCGATCTAGGAAACGACATTGGCCACAGTGACGGCGGCTTGTTGACGTCCACCAACAACACAGACTCATCAATATGATCGATTGTTCAGCAGGTTTGAACACATTTCAACAGAGTCTGAACTGCGCTGGAGGAGAAACAGAAGAAAATGCAAAGAAGAAAAGAAGAATGTGTGGAGGACAAGTCGAAACACGACAAACACACACACACACACTTCTGCTTGCAGAGGCAAAAGCACTTCCTGAAACCATCCAGCCAATCACAGTAAAGGCCTTTAGGTAGACTCTCTATGCAGTGTGTGTGTGTGTGTGTGTGTGTGTGTGTGTCACATATATTGCATAATTGCAGTAAAGCCTCTCCTCCCTCACCTTTGTCTGTGTGAGAGAAACAAGAAGTGATCATCTCCACTTCCTGTGTTTTCAACATCATGTCCTTATAAGGTAGTTAAACCAACGCTCAGCCTGCAGCCCGAAAAACCGCAGAACCACCCGGAAACAACACGAAGAACAAAACTCATCCTACACTTCAAACACGACCGTTACATTCCTGCCACACAGATCTGAAGTGCAAAGATCAGCTCCAAGCAGAAACGTTCCTGAAAATCATATCACACTGCAATATATATATATATATGTATGTATGTATGCATGTATATGTATATCAACTGTTGTAGAGGTGAGAGGATCAATGTATTTGTCATTTTTATACCTCAATTCTACATTTTTGGCTTTGAGCTCTAAACATTAACGATCACATATAAAAGACAGAAATTCCCTGCCAGTAAAAAATCTGAAAGATAATCAGAATCCATCTCCTTTATCACGCTGCAAAAAATGTCTGTTCCAGTGAGTTATTTTCTCTGACGCTGAAGATTTGTTTTAACTAAAAAAATAAAACGAAAGACATCAGCCAGAGACATTTCAGCTTGTTGGTCATTTTTGTGTTGACACAAGGCCGAGTTTGACTTTTTGTCACTGTTTTTGCAGAGAAGGCGGAACCTGCGCGACTTCTTTTCCTGCAGCACCTGAACGCAGCAGCAGCTCCGCCCGCCTGCACTGACAGAGTGGGAACCAGCTGAGTGACAAACTCAACACGCCCAAAACTCAAGAAGATAAAAAACCTGGTTGAACACTGAAAAAAATCCATTTCAATCTGCCAATAAACCATCTTCTTAAAATAACTGAAAACCAGCCAATGGGTGACAGTTTTTCTGGTGATGTCACCTGTTGCTGCTATGAGGATTTTCAAGAATAAAGGCTCATTTCTT
>JAFREQ010000128.1:92500-110000 GCA_025331565.1 Holacanthus passer | reverse complement strand
TAACACATCCAGAAGGAATGAGTGTGTTCAGATGTGACTCTGGTGGATGCGTCCATTCATTCATAACGTGTTCAACCTTTATTCATTCTAATTCTTAAACATCACACGGTTACATAAGAGACGCAGCGGGAGACACGGCGCCCCCTGAGCAGCAGGAGTGTGTTGCAGGAGCTCTCGCGTGTTAACAGGTCAGCGCAGCCACACGGGTCATGTGACCTGCTGATAATCATCGCGACAACATACCGACAACATTACAGCTTCAGTGTGTGAACGCGCAGGAGACAGAGACGCGAAGCGATCTGAACATGAGGCGAAGCAGCAGCAGTTTTCTCTGTGGACACACACACAGTTCAGCCAGGGAGCACACGCACGCACACACACACACACACACACACACACACACACTGTCTGACTTGAAGCGTTCTGATTGGACGGTTCCCAGTTTCCCTGTGTGTGTTCCTGTTGTTCTATCTCTGTGAGGACCAGCCTCAGCAACGTCATGTTTTTCGTGAAGAACAGGTACAGCGTCTCCACTGGGCCGGACCGTGCGCTGACCTTTGACCTCAGAAGGGGCTTTTGAAGAATTTAAAGTATGCAGGACCATCAGTCTGAGCTGGTGTTCATGTGAGAGCGAGAGAGGGAAAGGTGTGGCTGCTCAGACTGACGAGTTAATACAAGCCATCTACAGTATGCATGCCCCTGAGGAACACACACACACACACACACACACGTCGTCCACTCTCAGAACCTTTCGACAGAAATGTTGTCTTACAGTTTCACCAGTTGTCACACGTCTGAATAAAGAGTCAGTTTTCCACAAACGTAGTTTAATGAAACGTCTCATTAACATAAAGAAGCAGAGACGGTGAAGTCGAAGCTTAATCAACTCTGTCGCAGGTAATTAAACATGCATTTTCTGTCTTTTCAGTCTGATTATTGTTCGCTGTCACAGACGTTTTACATGTTTGGACAATGATGACGCAGGAAAACTGCAGCATCTATAACAACCATACGTTTTTGTTTCTGTCTTGAATCAGAGGCTGCAGAGATGGGAGCTAATGCTACTCCGCTAAGCTCGGCTAAACATGGCTGCCGGCGGAGTCACGTTCACACCAAGAGTTCAGAACATGAACGTGAAGCAGAACATGGACGAGAGCAGAGGAAGTGCTGACTGTCAGACACACACACACACACACACACACACACACACACACACACACACACTCAGTAAATGCGAACTTGTTTTCTGAGTCAAGTCGAAAGAAGTCGAGGCGAGTGAGACATGAGGAAGTGGCATCTTTTCTGCAGCTTGAAGGAATATGAAGTGTGTGTGTCCTTATAAGGCCAAGCAGAGACATGAGTGTGTAGCAGTGTTGAAGCGCACGTGCACACACACACACACACACACAGTTTTCTGATGAGATTCTAATAGAAGAGAATTTATGTGTTTTTATGGAAAGTTTAAACCACAGAGACTCTGTGTGTCTTCTTAACAGAACACACCCACTTCCTGTCACAAACCTCCACTTCCTGTTTAAAGGATTATACTGATGACACACAAACACATTAACACACACACGGCTGTCGTTTCATAAGCAACTGTTTGACTGTTTGTCCACTTCCTCTTGTTGTATTCAGTCGTTCACTGGTAGTAGTTTTCCTCCAACAAATTTCATTTGGAACTATTTTAGACTAAATGTAGGAAAAAGAATCGTCCTTGTAGATTTGAGGCCTTTTCAGACTCATGATCAAGATGTTTGTATTGAAGGGAAACTCCAGCTGCTTATTCAAACCTCAAATCAACTGTTGGACCCCGACAGCCAAGAGATAAAAATGACAACAGTCCAGATCAGAGCAGGAATCCTGACTGTCTGAAAACACAGGATCCTACATCTCCCATAATGCACCTGCAGAGTGTCTTTCATTTCAACCACATCTTTGAGGTGACGGAGTCTGTTTTCCCTGCCCCCTGCTGGACACATGAAGCTACAACATGTGGCTCAAAGCAGCTGCTGTTTGACTGCAGGTTGATTCATTGACACAAATTAACAACTTGAGCTCATTAAACTCTGCCGTCAGGAAACCTTCACGTTTTATTACTGTTCCCGATTCAATCTGTTTTTCAGTTTTATATCAAACATTTTTTAGAACTTAGAAAAGGTTGTAATGTTTTGAGAAAAAAATCTAGTGAGAAAAATCATGATAGTTTAGAAATACACTTAAAAGTTTGAGAAAAAGCTTTAATTTGGGGGAAAAAAACCAGCTGTCATATTTTACAAATTGGACGTAATTCAAGAAAAAGCTCAAAATATTAAGAAAAAATGGAAAAAAATGGTATAGAAAAAATCTGATCTTGAAACTTTTGAAACTACTACTAATAACAATAAAAGCTCAAAAGTGGACACAGTTTAAAACCAACAAAGCAACACAGACAACAAACTGAGGCTCAAACTCTTTATTCATCTCTCACTAGCTGTAACCATGAACAATCCCATGATGCTGTGTGTCGTCAGGGCCACAAACCCACGAATAAGACTCATCATTAATTATTGACAACATCACTAAATGATGTTTGAACTATGTTTATTTTACATTCTTTTCTTTACAAAAAGAATTAGGTTCAGTCTTGTTTTAACACTGACTCAATGAGATTTATTCAAAATGCTGGCAGTGTGTGTGTGTGTGTGTGTGTGTGTGTGTGTGTGTGTGTGTGTGTGTGTGTGTGTGTGTGTGTGTGTGTGTGTGTTTAAAGGAACAGTCCACCAACTTACAGAACAACAGCAGGAGGATTTGTGGATAAATGTGAGTCTGGTCCTTTAAATTTAAGTTATGAGGTTTGTGCGGCAGTCCGTGTGTGTGTGTGTGTGTGTGTGTGTGTGTGTGTGTGTGTGTGTGTGTGTTTCCGTGTGCTTCAGTCTGTGTTGCAGTGTGTATCAGTGCGTTTTCACGTGCTCCTGTGTGTGTGTGTTAGTGGTCGAGGACGTAGGTCTTGTACAGGCGGTTCATCTGTTCCAGGAAGATGAAGGTGAGGACAGTGTGAGGACCGAGGCGAGCGTAGTACGGAGTGAAACCTTTCCACAGAGAGAAGAAACCTTCAGAGCGCACGACTCGCGCCAGCACCTCCTGGTGGACGGAGACAGACAGGACACGTCAAAACTTCCTTCATGAAATGGATTGAGATCGTTTGTTCTCACGCAGTGGCCTCAAAGCGCCATCGACAGAACCCTTAACACGTCCCACTGACACGTATGGATGTAAACATCACCTTTCATTATATGTCCTGTATTTAATTCAATCAGGACTGTGGCTACCGTTATCACCGAGTTAACGTCCCTTTGTTTGGTTTTTCCTCAGCGTTCATGCTATGTTTGCAAAAATAATAAACACATATTAAAAAAAAGAAATGCTCATATTTAAAGGTAGATTATGCAGAAATCGTCAGTTCCTGATTATAAACAACATTTCAACTTGGCGCCGGCTCAACGCCAGCAGGAGCTATAGACGATGCTTTAGGAAGCTAACTGCTAACTGGCAGCCGCTGGCACCTTCCTGTCCAGCAGGTCCTCGTCCTCCTCTTCAGCGCTCACCAGCAGGTGAAAACCAAACAGATTCACTCTCGCTTCGGAACGAGCTTTGTTCACTCGTGGATCGATCAGAAGTGTTGAATGAGAGGGAGTATTTTCGTATGAGTCTTACATGGTTTTATAGGAAAGTCCTGCAAAGTGCACCTTTAAAGAAAAAGGTATAATTTTACCAGAAAAAGTTGTAATACTCTGAAAAAAGAAAAGTCAGAATTACAAGAATAAAAAAGCTCTAATATAAAAAAATAATTAAATACAAAATAATATTCTAACAATACAATGGTGACATTTAGGAAAAAATTTAAAAATTGAATAAGTGTATATAATACATAGTTTGTAACTTTTTGAACAAGTCTTCATATTTGCAGTTGGAACATTATGAGAATAATGAGAAAACCATTTGAAAACTCAAAATGTTGTATGTTAGGTCACTTTTAAATAAAGTTCTGAGGGTTGGAACAAACTGATGCAGTGATGTGACTCACCAAACCGTTTTTATACTCGGGCTTCCCGTCGATCATCCTCATGTTCTGAATCCTGATGGACGCAGGGATTAAACAGTTTCAGGGACTGTGAAGTGTTTTTTTTACAGCATTGTTTTAATGTAACATTTAACTTCAATGGGGGAAAAAATTAACCAACGAAAACTAGAGATGGAGACTCACCTGGTCTTTACGATGTCGACGGGCATCGATGCTGCCGTGGTAACCAGACCACTGATCATACTGGCACAGAAGTGACACAGAATATCGTCCCCGAAATATCCTGAAAACACACAGACACATTTAGGAATGTGTTCATGTTGAGTTTGTACATGTTTCATGTGTTTCGTTGTGTGTTTCATCACGTGTTTCATCGTGTGTACCTGAGTCTAGCAGCGCCTGTTTGGACTGAGAGTAGGAGGCCAGCTGAGCTGCGTTCACCACCACTGCTCGAGCCATGGTGGGAATACACCCCTACAACACACGCACAAATATTCTTAATTTCAAAATTGTAATATTTTGAAAAAAGTAATATTACTAACAAAGTTGTAATGTTTTGGGGAAAAGCTGCAACTAATGATTAATAACATGAATAATCTGTTGTTTATTTTCTCCCTTATTTAATGTTTAGTCTCAAAAATGTCCAAAAATAGTAAAAAAATATCCGTCACAATTTTCCAGAGCCCAAGTCTTCAAATTTAAAAGTTAAAATATTTGTAGTGAAAGTTGTGGAATTTCAGATAAAAGCTCTGCTATTCACAAAAGAAAATGTCATTGTGAGAGAATTAAGTTTTAATATTCTCGAAAAAACAGAAATGCAGTTTATGTTAGAAGATGTAGAAAAGAGACAAAGACAGTGGGGGAACAAGAAAGGGTTTGATTATCAATGACTGACTGATTATCAAACTTGTTGTCGTTGGGTTTTGTGTAGTAAAGAAGGTTGAAAATGACGCCGCTCACCCTCCACAGTGTGGTCACTCCTTCTTCTCTGGTGATTCGAGCCAGAGCGTTAAAAACATTAGTGTAACCTCTCCTCTGGTCTGCAGGGAGTCTGCAGAGACAGGAAACCTTCAAAATACTGTTCTGACCTGCTGTTATGTCGACGTGTGATCGAGAGTAGAGTCGATGAGATCATCCATCTTCATCTCATTGACTAAATCTGTCTGTCTGTGTCTGTCTGTCTCACCGTCCGTCAGCCGTCATCCTGATCAGCGCGACCTCTGCTGGTGTCCCGACAAACGCTCCTGTAGCTCCAGCTGTCATACCGATCAGAGCCTGCAGGGGGAGCACACTGTTACTGTGACAGCAGCAGCAGCCATGTGCCAGCGTGGACGCCATATTGGTCTGAATGCATGTAAGTGTATGGAGGCAGGAGGTCTGTTCACGATTCAGATCATCACAACCAAAGGACTTTGATTTTCAAGCGGTTGGTTTGTTACGACTTCTTCTATCACTCTACTGACCCTTCAACCTTTTTTGCTGATTTCACATCACGTTACTAAGTTCAGCTGAAATTTCAACTGCTTTCATCTCTAACACTTTAACCGACAATCGAACTAGTTCCAGCATCATCTGACACTTAAATTGCTTTCAGAGCTTATTGGTCAGTGAACACTTTAACTGTGTTCTGCACTTAAACGTGAATGAACAGGCCAATTGAACTGCTTATCATCTCACACCATAAATGACAGTTCGGCTGCTTTCAGGGAACACTTCAACTAATATTTCACCAGTTTTTACTGAAAGAAGTTCAGGGCCAGTTGATGTGACAGAAATGAAAGAAGCTGAAGGATGAGTTGAAGCTGAAGTGACGATGCCGAAGCCCTGAAAAGTGTAAAAAGTTGTGTAAATGTTGAAGTGAGAACCTTGAGGAAGAAGTTTGGCGGTCGTCCATCAGCTCCGGTCATCTTCTCGAACAGGATGGTGTAGATTCCCAGACGAGTCGTCGTATAAGTCGCCTGACGCAACAAACCTGCTGACAAACTGAGACACAGACACAAAAATCATTTGCCTTTACTTTAAATAAATACAAATCTAAATCACTGATGTGTGATGATGTAGTAATGGAAATGTTGGACAGCGGTAAATGTGACAGAAGATGCAGATTAAGTGTTAGATTGAGTAATGAAGTGTTAGATGACGTGCTGGGTGAAGCATTACATGAAGTGGTAAATGAAGTGTCAGATGAAGCGTCAGATACCCGGTGTAGATGCCTCCGACTCCCTCGTTCTTCAGGATGGAGAACAGAGCGTGGAAGCTGGTTTTGTACTCTCGAGCCTTCGTTCCCTGACCGCTCAGCTGCATCCGGTTCTTCACCAGGTCCAACGGCTGCACAAAGACTGTCGCACCCATCCTGGAGAGACAGACAGGTAGAATGACAGACAGACAGGTGAGAGAAGGCAGCACACATCAAAAGAGAAGCAGGCAACTAAATAACAATAATGGAACAGATAAATAAACGTCCAGCTTTTCTCCACATTCTCTAAGGTTAAAAATGTCCAAAACGATTTTTACACAAGTCCAAAGTCCATATGGTGACTGATGAAGACTTCATGTTGTCCCGTGTCCCACTCAGGTGGACGAGCTTTAGGGCCACATTGGACTGAATGGAGACGGTGGATGAGGCAGATGCACCACATCAGAACTGAACTGATGTTTAAGGCAGAATGAGGATGAGACAGAGTCTCTACATCATTTTATTCCATGTTCATTTCTATCTTCCTCCAATCAACGTTGGAGGAAAGACCCAGAAAACAACTGAAGTCATGTGATTCACGCTCTTCAGGCTTTGATTTTCAGAAACAAGAGCTTGTTAAATGATGAAGCCTCTGACAGTGACAACAGCTCATACTGAAGTAAATGACTCTTTATCGGTCTGTGAGGCCTCGGCATGAAGGTCAAAGTTCAGCGTGACAGACGGGAGGAAAACTGTGTTTATTCATGCTCCCTGTTGTCTGTCAGTCAAAAGCTGGATCTTTGTTTGACTTTATTATCTACGCTCAGATATCGCCAGGTTGGAAAATGAATCCTGAGGTTGTAGCACTTCAGCACTGCTGGTTAGCTTTGCTGTAAGATGTTAATTCAATCTGCATCATGCAAACGATTTTCAGCACATTGACACGTTTGGTGTGTGACCAGGATCTGTTCTGTTCATTCACCTGTTTCTGTGTTAACAGCAGCCTGTGAGTCAGCGAACAGGGGATGAAGTGGTCAATAATCTTAATCCACTTAGTGACGTAACAAACATGTTTTCATCACATGATTCTACGGTCACACTGGATCTATAGTCTACGTTTTAAAAGGAAAAAAACAAGTGAGTGAAAAGCACAAAGGCTGAATCTAAAAGTCAGGAATCGACAGTTCATCAAGTCCACAAACGGCCGTAGCTGCACTTTTCACCTTCGTCACTTTAAGGCTCATTCAGGTATTTTTAAACCTGGGTCCTACTTTTACATATTTTGACTACAAGGTTTCAGAATTGGTCCAGTAGATCGACTCAGCCGGCAGCTGTGAAATCCAACATGGTTCTGTGAGCAACAGCACGCGCCAATATACGTCCACCAGATGTGTTTGTCTGACAACATCACGGGAAGGATCCCTACAGAGGGATCCTCGCTCCCTTCAAAGCTGCCAGGACAAAAACAATCATTTTACCTCACAGAACACAGGAGCGTCACCGTGTGATTGAAATGTTTCTGTGGTTCAGGTTTGATACTGAGGGAAATAAAAACGGGACAGATTTACACCCAAGACACGTTCAGTCCATCAAACGAGCCACGTGCAGCTGAAGTCGACTGAGAGGCATCAGTCAACATGTGACGACCTTCAGCTGTTTATTATCAGTCTGCTCAACCTGCTGAGCAAAGCTGGGAGATAATCACGATACAAGGTTTCATTTCCGTCCATATGGACAATTATTGATCATTTGAACGACCTATTTTGAACAAAGACCAGAAGAAAAGAGGCTGAATTTAACCTTTTTGCTTTGAACACTTTAGTGTCAGTATCAGCCTCAACGATCCAGCATCAGTGCAGCTTCATTTCATTTGTGTCTCTGGTTTCTTCCAGGTCAGACTTCAGGTCTAAGCACAGCTCGTTCTTTCCTCACATTTGGAGGCTTCCAAACATTTCCAGGCTTTCAAGGACCCACACCTTGAATTTACACACAGAACTGAGCAGGTCGTGTGTGTGTGTGTGTGTGATTCCACACTGAAGTCAGTCTGACACCAGCTGCTGTCGCTCACACTCCTGCAGAGGCTCACATGCACGCTCCTGAAGGGTGTGCACGAGGGGCGTGCACGCTCCTGAAGGGTGTGCACGCTCCTGAAGGATGTGCACGCTCCTGAAGGGTGTGCACGAGGGGCGTGCACGCTCCTGAAGGGTGTGCACGAGGGGCGTGCACGCTCCTGAAGGGTGTGCACGCTCCTGAAGGGTGTGCACGAGGGGCGTGCACGCTCCTGAAGGGTGTGCACGCTCCTGAAGGGTGTGCACGAGGGGCGTGCACGCTCCTGAGATGTTTTAAAGTTTGTGGGGAGGCCGTGACATTTAAAGGACACGCCTGCAGCAGCTGCTGTGACCGGTGCCCAGTCAGGTTTTACAGTCTGCACACTGAGAGGCAGCATGAAAAACCACTTGCTCCTGTTTTATTATCTTCTACTTTACTTTACTCTTTTAAATCCAAATTATTTTCACATTTAAAAATGGCGGACCAAAAATGATGCTGAGGATTTTTGTTGACATCGCCAAATATTTCGTCTTGTCCAAAACCAAAAAAATATTCAGTTTAATGACAGTGAATGTGTCAAACTGCTAAATCCAAATGAGTTTGATCACCACAGAAGAATCTGGTGGTGTCAGTCCTGCTCTCGAGTCCTGGTTGGTCCCCGGTTTCATCGGGGTCCAACAAGATCCCTCAGATCAGAGGGGAGTCTGCGTTCCTACGTGTGAACTGTTGAAAGAGGTGATCCGAGAGCTTGCAGACACCACAAAGATATGAAGCGGCTCAAAGATCTGATGGTGTCGGGAGCCATGCAATGAGGGGAGGAGTCGAGCAGGAGAGACTGAAGAGCAGCAGCCAGAAACCACGTGAAGCTCCACAACAACAACTGCAACATGGCTGCAAATCAGCACCAACAACGTGGACCGCTCGTTTCCTGTCCTGCCCACGGCATCACATGTGATCTCATGACAAAACATAGTTTGGAGAGCAAACACACTCGTCTGGGATTCCTCGTGGTCAAAGGTCTCGTAATGTGTGACCCCATCACGACTTCGAGATTACCAGACAGGAAGTTGTGTGAACAGTACAGAGATCTGAAGACTTTGGAAGTCCTGTCATGTGACTGAAGAAGAAGAAGAAGATGATTGATCTCTATTAATCACTTCAGCTTTAACACAGTGAAAAACACCTGTAACACTTTTCTAGAGTCAAAGTGACTTCAAACGTCTCCTTTGGTCAAAACAACACAAAATAGTCTATTTACTCAGATGTTAAAAAAAGAAAAAGCTTGAACTATAACCTGTTTGACACATTAGTTTGAAAATGACCAACAATCAACTGAATCAATTGTCAGAGCTGCAGATTGATTTTCAATCAACGTATTGATTAACGACGTTGTTGGTCGATTCTGTGCTGATCACATCAGACCGTGCTCTGACGTCATTCACTCAGACCTGTGATGAGACGTGAGGATCCACTGGATTAGATCAACATCTGGAGCTGACCGGGGCTCAGCCAGCCTTCCAACCCGCCCAGCAGAGCCGCTGAGGCGGCTGCGGTCCGGCCGAGCACCGCTAACTGACCTGCTGTCTGCTTCTCACCGCCGGACAAGACTGAGAGGACGAGCCGACGATTCTCACAAGAGAAAACCTGCGAAACACGCGTTGTGTGAAGTGACGTTTTCTTCTGTTACAAACATGGCTAACATGGCATTAGCATTAGCCTAGCCGCTACTGGCTAACACCGATCACTGCTGTCATCACAGTAACGTCGCTGTTGGCCGTTTGGGTCAACGTGTCACTTCTTCTGAACGTGTCGGTCACATGGCAGCTACCTCCCTCCACAGACACCGGGCCCGGGGCAGTGCGGAGCTCCGGGTCCGGTCGTTCATGTTAGAGCTAATGTGGTTGATGAACTGACGCTGATTCGGTGTCAAAGGTGAGAACGAGTGGAGACTGGACCCGAGCAGCCTCAGCTGCTGATGTCTGACGGCAGGAAACAGCGACGGAGCCGATCCAGCCTCTGTTTCCTGCCTCAGACCAGAAACAGCTGAGGTGAAGCAGAACTGCGTTCATCCCGCAGTTTGTCTGTTAGCTCGCCGCGGACATTAGCACATTAGCATGTGAGCTAGCAGCAGCTCCTACCCGGCCAAGCCTCCGAACAGGAACTTGATGGCCTTCGGAGAGGTCTTGGGCTTTGCCTCCGCCATGTTTGCCGGGTCGGTCAGTGGCCGCAGAGTCCCCGGTCAGATTCCCGCTGCCTGCCTGCCTGAGTGCCTCCGAGCCGGACGGTCCACCTGCTCTCTGTCCGGTGCAGCAGCAGCAGCAGCCGGGACAAGGTGACTCTGTGGAGCGCACACTTCCGGGGACACGACGCCCAGCGGACCAATCAGGAGGCGAGGACCAACAGCACGATTTCAGGGTCCCGTCAATAGCTCGTTAATCCCAGCGCCATCTCGTAAAAGTCACCTGTCAAGCATCTTAAATATTGAAAAATGATACTGGCGTTAATTTCAAATTTATTTGTATCATCAAACAGACTGACAATCCAAATGTTTACTATTCATTTTGGAGCAGCTCTCATATGCGTTTAGGTTTGGTCTTATTTCCGACAGCACTTGAAAGCAACAGCAGCCTCAGCACAGCCCACATACATTGAAAAAACAAAAGATCAAATATATTATTTATCAAATAATATATACAATTAATATAAATAAACGCATTAGAAACAATGAGAAGAGCAGTGTTTGTTGATGCTGAGAGAAAGTTTCTGGATGTTGTCAGATGTTACTGGAGAGGAAGTTGAGATTGTTGAGAGACCTTCAGGTTCCTCAGAGTCTCGATTCAGTGAACTGGTTAATTAGAGAATGAGATGAGGCCTGAAGAGGAAGGATTTTAAAACATATATTAGATTAGAAGGTGAACCATCCAGTAGGTGGCGGTAACACAACAATTCGGATGCAAACCGCGTCTGAAACCATCGAAGAAGAATACGCTCCACATGGGGCGGGGCTTAAGTCGAATCAACAGCTGGTTGCGGAAGTGAAACATCGAGCGGTGAGTAGAGACAGAAGCTTCAGTTTTTACTATTGTTTGTTTTTATTTTTCAGCGACACCTTCAGGTGTTTGACCTCTGAACTGACCTGCTGCTGCTTCCGGCTTCGACCCGTTTCTGTCGGAGCAGCTTTAGCTTCATTCAGCTAACGTTCAGCTAACATTCAGCCGGCTAATCAACAGACTGAACTGAGGCTGTTTGCTCCGGTTATCATGGGTTCAAACAAACAAACAAACAAACAAACAAACAACACAACACAACACAACACATCACAACGCAACATTCAGGTGGAATAACTGGATAACAACAACAGACACCTGAACACACCTGAATCTCTTCTTCTTCTTCTCTCCTGTGTGTCTTCATTAGGAGGTTTTAAAGATCCCTCCAACATTTAGAAGAGTCAGACAAACTTTATTTATCAGTAGGATCAATATTCAATCAATGAATCGGATCATCATCATCAGGACTCATGTTTCATGTCTCTACTTTCTAATAATTAAAATCAGTCATTCAAATAATTTCACCTGTTGGAAACCTGAACCTTCTGTTAATTTGTAAAATTATTAAGTTGATTATTGATTTGATGAACAGTTTAAATTGATATTGGAAGTTTTAAAGTCTTAAACAATTAATTAGTTATCAAAATAGATGCTGATTCATTTTTCTGTCAATCAGCTAATTGATTCATTGATTCATCAACTAATTGTTGCAGCTTGAATGTAAATTAAAACATATTCCAGGTTTTATGGCAAAATTCCTCCAAAAACAGGAATTTCTTTTCTTTTCTCTCAAAGGCTTTTGTTGATGAACAGTCAGTGAATGTGAATAATGCAACAATTCAGGGAAGATACAATATGATATAAATTCACTGCAACATTTCTATCCTGTTTTCATCTCTCTGCAGCAGGTGGCGCTGCTTGTGACATCACAGCCAAGGCGTCCAATGACAGCACTCGGATCATGGCTGCGTGTGGGGCGCCACACAGGGCGGACCAATGAGAAGGAAAGACAGCCATGACGGACAGGGGCCGGGCGGGACAGTGGAGCAGGGGGGAGACAGACGGCAGGCGGCAGTGAGACAGGCAGGGAGGGTGGAGACCGGTGGTGTGTCTCCACTGCCTGTCTTCCTGTTCCCCTCTGAGCTGCTGTTCTACTCTGAACAGAGGAGCTCCCACAGGAGAGTTTTAACTCTGTACAACCCCTACAGCTTCAGCCTCAGCTTCAAGAGTCAGTACCTGTCTGTCTGTCTGTCTGTCTGTCTGTCTGTCTGTCTGCCTGCCTGTCCGACTGACTGTCCGACTGACTGTCTGCCTTTTTCCCTCTGAGTGTTTGAACTGTGGACACACTGCCCCCTGCTGGCTCTACACGAGATAACTGTCTGTCTGTCTGTCTGTCTGTCTGCCTGTCTGTCTCTCCAGTGCTGTGTACAGCTCCCTCCGTCTACAGAGTGGTGGAGGCAGAGGGGAGCGTCCGAGCTAAATCCTGTGTTGACCTGTAAGTACACAATACGTTTTTGCTACTTCTAGTACTACTTCCCTTCTACTTCACTGTTTGTGCTGTTTCCTGCATCGTCCTGAGACGTGACAGCTGGTGTCTATACATACAAATACCGTCGTGTGTTGCCAGAAAAGGTTTTATTCATGTTGTGTTATATATGTTTTTACTCACACTATAAGGTGTAGTTCCCCTCGAACACAGTATCAAACTGTGACATCACTTCCTCTTCCTTTCAGCGTGGTGCGGCACCTGGATGTGTCCCCTCATAACTGGGGCCGCAGGGACCGGTTCCGCCTGGAGGTGAGAGGAGGAGGTCAGGTGGGAGGACGGGAGATCTGGGCTGAGCTGAGAGGAGGAGAGGAGGGGGCAGGAGGAGGAGCAGGGGAGGAAGAGGAGAGGAGGAGGAGGCGGAAACAAGGAGGAGAAAGAGGGGAGGAGAGGAGGCCAGAAGGGCAGCAGAGGGCGCTGTCTGCTCTGTCTCCTCTGCTGGTGCCCACACACACACACCTGCAGCTGCCTACCTGCACAGGTGAGACATCAGAGATCAGTGGGTGGTAGAAAAGGAAACAAGGAGGTAGAGAAGGAAACAAGGATGTTGAGAAGAAACTCTGTGGTAAAGAAATAAAGGAGAATGTAAAGGAAACAAGGAGAGACAGCAATGCACTCTGGGACTTGTAGATGATTTAGTTGTTATGAACTTGACTTTAAAAGCATATCTGTGTGTGTGTGTGTGTGTGTGTGTGTAGTGCGCAGTGTGTCTCAGTGGGTGGTGTGTGTGGTGGTGGCAGTGCTGTGTGTCGCGGTGTTGATGCTCCCCCTCCACACGGAGAGTGGCTCTGTGGTTCCACGCTGCCTGCACGTCTCCACCAACCAGAAGCTGGTCTGCGCCTACACACTGGGTAACACACACACACACACACACACACACACACCTGTCTGTCTGATGTAGAGAAGGAAACAAGGTGATAGAAAAGGACACAAGCAGGCACAGGTTACACTGAGCTGACGAAGGAAAGAAGGAGCATGAGGTAGGAAAGGGAACAAGGATGGAGACAAGGAAACAAAGAGACCTGGAAGTAAAGGGAGACGAGTGAAAGAAAGAAACAAGGAAGAGACGGAAACAAACGGTGGGGAAATAAAGGAGCAGGTAAGGAAATAAGGTTGTAGAGAAGGAAGTGAGTAGAGGAGGGAAGGAAAGAAGGAAAGAAACACCGTCTGACTGTTTGTTTGACTGTCTGTCTGTCTGTCTCTCAGGTCTTCTCACCATGGTGTTTCTACGGTAACCGGTGACATCACACTGTTGCCTCCGCTGTTTGAGTGACGGCTGTTTTCCAGCGCCATGGCAAAGATGGACCCCGCTGACCTCTGACTTCCATGTTGTCCAGAGACACACACACTCAGACTGTGTCCATGAACTCAACACACACTCATGAATGTAGAGCGTCTGAACCTGAATTAGACTAAACGAACAGTCTGAAGGGCTGAGAGTTGATTAAAGGGACACAAATGAAATGCAGATGTCTGTTCAGTTTGAATTGTTTTGTTTCTTTCTTGTGAAAACCGTCAACTTGAAAAATCGTCCAAATGAAACAGTGAGGAGGTCGGATGGTCTCAGGTGGAACCTGTTCAGACGGGTTCAGGCCAGTGAACTGCTCCTTTGATACCACTCTCCCGTCTGTAGCTAAATGTGAAGCTGTAGCTCAGCTCATCTCATCAGAAGCTCGTCTCACTCCGTCTTCATCATAAACTCTCTGGTCACAGATTGAGTCACTCCAGTGGTCACATGACTAAATGAAACCCTGAAGTTGCTTGTTTCCCTCCTTGTTTCTCTGTTGTGGAGGAGAAATAGTCTTTCATTGAAAAACAAAGTTCTGTGTGTGGATAAATGGCAGAAGATGCAGATTCAGAATCGAGGAGAAATGAAATCATTGTATGGGAATAAAAAGTTATTCTGATTGTGGACAACAAACAAAGAAATGCTCAGAGAAACTAATAAACGTATTTAAGTAAAGTTTTCTGTCACCTCAGTGTTTGTTTTCCTCATTTTATGTTAAACTTGTGAAGCTCAGTTTCAGATGTCAAACAGGAAGTCATTTAACCTGCCTGCAGCTTTTCATCTTAAGAACCGAACAATATTCATGATCATGAATCTCACCCAGTGATGCTTAGCAGTGATGTCACCGATGACATCATGCTCACTGGCCAGTCCTTTGTGGAGTGGGCTTGTTGCCATGGAGACAGACAGGTCATTTCCTGCAGGTGGAACAGTTAAAAACCTTTTCAGCATAATCTACATGAAATAATTCATATTACAAACTGATGATGTGCAGTTGATTAACTGATTGATTATTGTTAATAGTTATTATGATGAACTGTTCTGTCTGTGACATCACTCAGCTCAGAGGACGCAGTCAACTCCACTTGAGGCAAACTACTACAACTAACTCATGAAAGGATATTCAAATCTTTGACATGTATCTAATTATTAATAATGTACGTTTGTGTGTTGTTGATTATTTATTGCTTTATTTTTATTTCTAATAATCAGTTTTCATATTTGATTCCTTTCTGGCCTTTTCCTGCACTAAACTGTCAGAGAAACATAGTGCAGTAAAAATATAAGGTAGAAATACATCACAACTGTACTTCAGCACAGTACTTGAGTAAATGTACTCACTTGTACCGGGGATCATTGTGTGTTCAGCAGTTGTGTGTAGCGCCACCTACTGGACACAGACAGACACTGATTTCCAGATGTGGATGTGAATAACTTTATTAGCATTCTCCAGTTGTGTCGTTTACATCAGGAGCAGAGAGGGTTAAACAGTGAGGAGGAAACCATGTGACCAACCAGAATCTGGTCACATGGTTTCAGTGATCAGTGAAGTCAACCTGATGGACAACACATGTTTTTAAAGGGTTAAACTAAAACAAGACATCAAACACTTTACATAAAATTCTTGTGTGATTTATTCATTTGCATAATTTTTAATAAGAGATTATTTATGTAAACAGACTCTGGAAAAGAATATTTTGAAATGAAAATTTAAAAATAAAAACTTCTATTCTTATGCTTGTTCTTTTTAATATTTATTCCATAATGTCTTTTTCATTTAATACATGAACACTTTGGTTCTTGCTTTTATGTTCTACAGTTTAGAGAAAAGATTAACTTTTATTTTTTTTATTATTGCATCAATGTTCTATTTTTAAAGCTTTGGTAAAATATTGTTTTACAGTTATGATTCATTTGGAAATGAAAGCAATAAGTCAAACATTTACATAAAAGAATAAACTTATGAATCGTGGTTTGTGTGATAAGGTGATGACCTCTGAAAGGTCGCGACCCCTCAGGTTGAGCACCACTGCGTTAAAAATATTCTTCTCCATCTAAAGACTATAGGAACTACATTCATAAAATATAGATTTATATTCTATAATAAATATAGTCATAAATATACTGCAGTGCAGTCGGAGGGTGCAGGAGAGTTCAGAGCAGCTGTTTGCTCGGCCGTTTTCTTCAAACTTAACTAATCCACACTCACATGAGTTCTGTCGGCTAACAGCAGGCTTTGACTTGGAAATATAAGCAGCATGAGTGTAGAAGTACGGAAGCCCATTTCTGCCAAGAAAGATACAAAATTTAGGAATGATTAAGTTAAAACTTAAGTCTAATTTAAAATGATGACTTATGGCTGTTTCTTTCAATTTCATTTTAGCCAATTTAAAAAATGTGTGTCACTATTTGGTCTTAAAAAGTCCTAACGTTGATTTATTATCTCACAAGTCTGACAAAGTCAACATCTGCAGTGATTCTTATAAGTGAATTTCTGCTTCTGTTGGTCCAAAAACAGAAAAGCTTTCTTTTATCTCTTCTGCTCACAATATCTCAAATAAACGTGGATAAGTCCCAATTTTCATTTCATTCATTATAGATTTTTGGATTAAATTATAATAATGAGACTAAACAAAAAACAGGTTGTGATGAATTCTTCTTCATATCTGAGGTCGGACCTGTTGCCATAACAACAGCTTCAGAACGAGGTTAACGAGGGTGAAACGCAGACACGACGCTCTACACCGACGACTTCGGATTAATGGAAGAATAAATACTTCTGATATATTTTTGATTATTTGCAGGAACTAAAGTCTCTCTGTTGTCTCAAGTTATTGTGGTGAGAATCAGCCAAGTCAAGTCGAGTCATCGCTCAGGTCAGGCTAGTCACAAGTCAAGTTAGCTGGTACGTTTGACTGGTTATACGACCTCGGATCAGTCCAATGTCTTTTACAGGACCAAATGTCTTTTCTATAAAATAGCCACATCTAACATAGCTCAAACTTCACGTTAGCTAGAAAGCTAATGCCACTAAGTTAGCTAAAAAGACTCGCTCACGTATTGTTCTTTGTGGGTTTTGTCGTGATGGATGAGTTGAATGTTGTTGTGGTTGCATCACTGATTTCCGAGCTGCAGACTTTGAACACCTGTGAATGTAATGGTTTTTGGACCAGCTGCCTCCTGCTGGTCGGACGGGTCCTGGTAGGTTGACATGTTTGCACATGTTGCACTAGAGATCATCCAGTCATGTTTCTAAAAACATAAGTTCTCAAAATGTAGAAAAATGCAAATATTTAATTGAATCAAAGTCCTTTCGAGTCTGTGTCAA
>JAFREQ010000128.1:0-82500 GCA_025331565.1 Holacanthus passer | reverse complement strand
CGTCGCTGCCGCCAAGGTCGCCCATCACTATGGTGATGATGGAAAGAATTCATGAGTGGGACCGAGAATCAATCAGCCAATCACAGTCACACTACAGGACAACACACACACTATACAACTTTCTGATAGTCTCTATCATCCCGTCCGACACAGTCCTGCAGCTGGAGGAGGAGGAGGAGGAGGAGGATGGAGGTGATGATGAAGAGTGTCCGTCTGTCCACAGGAGAAAAGAGGAGACAAAACCAGATGGAGGGAAAAACGACAGAAAGGAGCGAAAGAAGCAAACCTCCAAAAAAACGAGCAGCGTCCGTCCTCTGGACTGTACTGAACTGAGAGAGAGAGAGAGAGAGAGAGAGAGAGAGAGAGAGAGAGAGGCAGAGAGAGACGGAGGGAGAGAGGCAGAGAGAGAGAGAGAGAGAGACAGAGGCAGAGAGAGGAAGAGAGAGAGAGAGAGAGAGAGAGAGAGAGAGGCAGAGAGAGAGAGAGAGAGAGACAGACAGAGAGAGAGAGAGGCAGAGAGAGAGAGAGAGAGAGAGAGAGAGAGAGAGAGAGAGAGAGAGAGAGAGAGGCAGAGAGAGAGGGCAGAGAGAGAGAGAGAGAGAGAGAGCCCCTCCCCCTCCTGTCTTGGTCGGCTGCACACTGGGCGAGCGAGCATTTGACAGACAGAGAGAGAGAGAGCAGCACTGACTGTCACTGTGCAGAAAACACATTCTGATGTTGTTACTGTTGTAGGAACCAGACTGTTAACAAACTCACAGCTCCAAGTTCCTGTGACTCTAGGTCAGGATTATAAAACAAACCAGCTGTGTTTATTCATCATGTATTTACGTGGTTTTACTGAACACGTCCATATTCTTGTGCTACAGTGGCCTCGAAGGCCCAAAACACAGGACAGGTGAGTACTGATGCAGGTACCGTTCACACTGCGATGACATGTGAGTCACAAATGAAGAACAAAATCTGATTGGTGTCCGCAGTCTGACGCAGCCTCAGTAAGGTCAGCGTGTGATTGGATGGAGCTACACATGTGAGCACTGTACTAAACCCTGGATGTATACTGGACCGTGTACTGCATGTACTGTGCTGATTGAGGTCTCTGAATGTGTTTTATGCTCCTGCTTCAGACTGAACTCGTGACGTCACTCCATCCGCTCTGCGGTAAACTTCCTGCTCTCCAGAGGACCAACCCTTCAGATCTCATCCAACTGTGTGTGAGATTCAAAAATACCAACGGAAATACATCACAGGCTGCGGCAGCGTTTTCAGAGCAGACGTGACATAAACGTGGACATAAACGTGTGTGATGTCATCAGGAAGGAGGAGCTGGGGCCGACTTCCTGCAACAAGCATGTAAACAAACATGGCGTCTGAAGCGTGTGTGTGTGTGATAGCGGCTGTGTTGTGTTGAAAAGCCTCCTGTGTTCCACAGTTTCACCTCACAGATCCTCTACAGGTGAAGAGGATCTGAGCTCTTGTCGTCAACATCAGCAACACCTGGGTGAATTTGTCAGAGTCGATGGGAGACGACAAAGAAATTTAAAAATTTGAGTTTAATTTATAGCAAAACATCATATTTTATACATATTTTATAAGCAGTTCATATGTTTGTGTGTAAAAATCTGAATTTGTAAAGTAACTAGTAACTAAATCTGTCAGAAAAAGTAGTGAAGTGAAAAGTAAAACATTTCCCTCTGAGATGTAGAAGAAGAAATGAAAAATGAAGAAGTAGACGTAGGAAGTACTTGAAGATATCAGTACTACATTATTACTACAAGTATTACTATGTGTTCCGATATATTTGAACAGTGTTAGCGGTATTTGTACTGTTACATTGTTGTGGAAATACACAAGTAACGTACCTCAGATCTGTACTTGAGTGCAGGACTGGAGTAAATGTACTTAGTTACATTCCTCCACTGGTGTCATGTCATGTTAATATCTGCTGATTCTCTTGTGTCTGTTCGTGCAGATCACGTGACGCTGCAGAGTTCCAGACCCTCCCCCACTCGTCCTCCTCGTCTCTCCATCACACTCGTCTACACAACTTGTCCCATTAGAGCTGAACGCGGAGACGCAGAGACGCGGAGACGCAGAGACGCCCGAGGCTGAAGGTATGCTGTCACTAATGTGGATCACAGCAGTCGCTGCACAGAGACACAGAGACGCGTCTCAAACTGTTTGTTCGCTTTCAACACAGCAGATCACTTCGAGTTCGGGGTTTATTTTTTTAACCACCGAATTCTGACTTCATGCAGAAAATAAATCTGTTCTTCAGAAAATCTCCCTTATTTTCATCTTATTTTAACCTTCTTAGTTCTCGTCTGATGCTCATTGTTTTTTTTAATTTCTGCACATTTTTAGTCCAGTGAGTTGTAAAACAATGTGTGTGTGGTCAGGTCATTGTGGTCAGGTGTGTGTGTGTGTGTTTGACTAGTTTCACTGTGGGTTCACAGTTAAATTTATACATATATATAAATGTATTTATATATATTATTTCTCTGCTGCATGTTCGATGTTGATCTGGTTCTAAAGCTACTTCTGTGTAAGCAGTGAGAGCAAAGAGAAACCAGAGTCCAATTCCTTCTATGTGTTCACATATCTGACCAATAACACTGATTGTGAAAACCAGGTAAAAACATCAACTGTGTCGCTCCAAAATATTATTAACATAAGTGAAATAAAGATGTTTTATATACAATGTCTGAAACAAGTAAAAAACAATAACTCAAGAAAATGAACTGAAATAAAGTGAAGCTGTGTGTCTCTGTATCTCAGCGCCCTCTGGTGGTCAGTCAGTGTCATTACAACCTGCTTCCACAAACTTTCAAAGGACTCCAAGTGTTCTGATATATTAATACTGTGTTTAGAGGTACTAGTACAATGTCTGGAAGTTAAACAAGTACATGTTGAGGCATCACATTTAGAAGTATTAGTATGTGATTAAATATAAAGTATAACAGCAACAACATTTGGAAATATTAGTATCGTATTTGGAGTTTTACTACTGTATTTATATTCAGATGTATTTCTACTGTGTAATAGCCACTAGTACTGAGTTTGGATGTATTAGTATGTTTTGTATTTCTGAAACTGGACTCTACTGTTTCTGTTTATCTGCTCTTCAAAGTCTCTTATGAGCTTTAAAATGAATAAGAATCACACATCAATTATTTATCAACAGATTATAAAACTGTTGGATTTTAAGTTGAAAGTCAGACTGATACCTGTCTCACCCATCTCACCTGTCTCGCCTGTCTCACTGTGTCTCACCCGTCTCGCCTGTCTCATTGTGTCTCACCTGTCTCACTGTGTCTCACCTGTCTCACCTGTGTCTCACCTGTCTCACCTGTGTCTCACCTGTCTCACTGTGTCTCACTGTGTCTCACCTGTCTCACTGTGTCTCACCTGTATGGCATGTTGCTCTGCTCCATGGTGACATCACACTCCTTCAGGTAGATCTCCAGTCGTCGTCTCTCCATCAGCCTCCTCGCTGCCTCCAGGATCTGAGACGCCAGCATAGATTCTTCTTTCTCCTTCGTTTCTTTCTTCCCGTCACCTTTCTCTGATTTCCCAGAATTCCCCCTGTTCACCTTTGGCTTCTTATTGAACCCGTACAGCTCCTCCACCGAAAACTTCCCGCCTTTTCCTCCTGCCGCCGCTGACGTCCCGACAGCAGTTCCTGCTGCCGACGCTCGGCCTGCAAACATGGCTGACAGACAAGGGGCTAACGTTAGCATTGTGAAACAGCACAGGGCTAATGTTAGCATGATGAAGTAGCAGAGGGCTAATGTTAGCATGATGAAGTAGCAGAGGGCTAATACTAATGGTGACAGCAAACAATGACGGCTAATTGGAAGCTACTGCTAATATATAATAATACTGACAAACGATGTAAAATATAAATAAATAAATATTTGAAATAGTCCCTTTTTATTTTTTGAAAGCATTGTTGCCATTTTTATTCTTCATTAGCTAATTAGCTGACGTTTGCAGGAAACTAATTCAACAAGCGAACGTTCAGGACGAGTTTGTGTCTGTCTGTCAGATGAGGAGACTTTAGCATGAAGCAAATGTGTGTTGTTGAATAATCAATGAGATAAAAACAGTTTAACTGTCAGGATCAGACAGAAATAACATTAATGTGACTGACTGCACAGAGAGAACCACAAATATCCCATCAGCCCCTGCAGCAAGGTAAACGCTTCATAACATACCTGCTTAAAGGTGTCGCTGATTCCTGTCGTCCACACTCTGTATCCACCTGTCTGTCTGTCTGTCTGTCTGTCTGTGTTTGCGGCTCTCTGACCACCTTCATCTGTCTGTCTCTCTGCTGGGGCTCTGATTTTAATCCTGTTGGTTTAATCCCACCAATCAGAGCTCAGATATCACATCTGTCTGTCTGCCTGCCTGTCTGTCTGCCTGCCTGCCTGCCTGTCTGTCTGTCTGTGTTACTGATAGCAGACGAGCAGGATTAAAACCTGTAGCTCCAAAATATCAAACTCTGTGTACAGATGTTAAATGTGGCCTCTTGCCCGGATCCTGAATTAATCCTAATCTCGAACACACACACTCACACACATACACCAACACACTCACACACATACACCAACACACTCACACACATACACCAACACACTCACACACACTCCTGACTCTTCTCTTCCTGTTTGAACTCCATCAGATTTTGAGACAGATGTTTCACTTCATGTCAGTGAAAACCAAGCTGCTGCAGATCAATAATCAATAATCAGTTATCCTGTCTACAATCAGCCAGCTGGCTTTGACTGGTGTGTGGTGACTTGTAGTACTTGTACGCTGTAGTATTAGTACTGTCAGAGAAGTAAACTGAAAACTGGAGCAGCAGTGATGAGTCAACGAACTTGTTCATGTTTTAGTGACAGGACAGATCGAAGAGTGAGACTGGTCTCAAACACCTGTCTGTCTGCCTGCCTGCCTGCCTGACTGCCTGACTGTCTGCCTGCCTGCCTGTCTGTCTGCCTGCCTGCCTTACTGCCTGACTGTCTGTCTGCCTGCCTGTCTGTCTGCCTGCCTGACTGACTGTCTGTCTCTCTGCCTGACTGTCTGCCCGCCTGTCTGTCTGCCTGTCTGCAGTGAGCAGGGTGCAGTGTGGTCTCGGTCCAGCAGAGGTCAGTGTAACATCATCTTCAATCTGAATGTTTCACTTTGTTCCCGCTCTGTCTGACTCAAACTGAACTGTTGACCTGTGTGTGTGTGTGTGTGTGTGTGTGTGAATGAATAAGGTCATTTGTCGTTCTTATCTCTGTCAGGTTGACACTAAGAGGTTCTGCCTGAGGAACAACACACTCGGCCATGAGCTGCACTCAGAGTCAGGCTGTCTGTGAACTGTCTGTCTGTCTCAACCTCCCGTCCCAACTAGTTTGAAACAGAAGAAGCAGATATTTACAAAAATGAAATGAAAGAAGCTGATGAGGTCAGAAATTTTATTTATTGACCATCTACCTGATGAAGGTTCAAACTTTTTCAGTCAACGTGTTTTAAGACACTTTTTTGTCTGAACCTGCTGTGAATTCTGGGTAAATTAAAGCTAAAATCCACCTGAAGGAGGTTTTGAGTCGAGGCTTCTTGATGAAATTTGATTCTGAGGAGCGCTTGTTTTATCCACCCGGACCCAGACAGTCTGCACAGCACTCACACCTCCTCAAGAGAATCAAACACCTCTCTCTCTCTCTGTGTGAAGGTTTTAGCCAGAGCTCTGTCGGTCAACAGTTTAAAATAATATTAGTCCAACTAACCACACACACACACACACACACACACACACACACACGCACTCTGGTCATTTCATGGATGATTGAAAATAATGTTGAGAGAGTGAGAACAGCTGAATAGACAAACAGAGTTTGAAGAAGAACGTTATGATGTTGTGTTTGTTGTAATGTAGTTTTATTACATCTTATATCGTGATCTGAACTGGGATCAATAAAAAGTTAAACAATGAAGTTATTGAAGCTACAGACAGAGAGAGAGATGTGTCTCTGTCTCTCTCTCTCTCTGTCTGTTCATTCCTTCACTCCTTCTCTAACTCGTCCCAGATGTTGGAGGATCACAGGAGGAAAAAGGAGACATGACATGGAGGTCGATGTGACATGTAAACATGCAGCAGCATCCATCTTACAGCTCTCTGTCTGCCTGCCTGTCTGCCTGCCTGTCTGTCTGTCTGTCTGCCTGTCTGTCTTTCTGTCCATCTGGCTGTCTGTCTGTCTGCCTGTCTCCCTTTCTGTCCGTCTGTCTGTCTGCCTGCCTGCCTGTCTGTCTGCCTGTCTGTCAGCCTGTCTCCTTTCTGTCTGTCTGTCTGTCAGCCTGTCTCCCTTTCTGTCTGTCTGTCTGTCTGTCTCCCTTTCTGTCCATCTGGCTGCCTGTCTGTCTGTCTGTCTGCCTGCCTGTCTGCCTGTCTGTCTGTTGTTTTTCTCATAAGAGGCATTTAAAGGGCTTCATTATAAGAAAAGCTTGTTTCTTAGTTTTCAGACATGAGTGAGAATGTGAAGTCCTTAAACACAGAGATCGTCTTCAACCTGTTATTATTCATGTCTATCACAGAGAAGTTGTTTGGTTGTTTGACAGAAATATGTAAAAACAGGTCAGTGAATGTGAAGGAAAGATTGTAGTTTTGACAGGATCATTTCACATGTTGTCTCTGAACATCATAAACACACTGAACATGATAAATCTGGGGTTAAAATCCAGACTGGTAATCCAGACTGAATGTCTCCATGTTGTAAGGCATCATGGGAAACGTAGGAAACCAGCAGCAAGGTCAGGGGACACTGAACGACATCACTTCCTGTATGAACCACTGCTGGAATGTGGCGACAGGGCCCATTGGCCAATCAGAGGCCAGAATTCACAGAGAGAGACAGACAGACAGGAAGTCAGGGAGGGAGGAGCGCACAGGAAGAGGAAGAGGAGCCTCCTCCTGCTACTGCAGGCAGGGGTCAAAGGTCACACGAGGGTATCAGGGGCTGCCTGGAGACAGCTGAGTGAGTGTGTGTGTGTGTGTTTCTGCCAATTAGAATTTGTTTGTGTTAATCTGAACATGGAAAGATATTTACACTGTAAACACACACACACACTCCATCAGCCAGTTGGCCTCTGATCCAGACCTGACCCACAATCCTTTGGGGCCTCGTCACCGTCACGTCTCTCTCAACCCACCAAGATCAGAACGCTAGTGAGCAAATAGTGAATGAGCAAAGACGAGTTGTGTGTGTGTGTGTGTGAGGCTGAGAATGACTCACACACACACACACACACAAAACACACACACGCACACACACACACAGCCCAGTGGAGCCAGTGTGTTTACTCTGGTTGACTTATAGCAGTTTGTTTCCTGTCAGAATAAACAGAGAGAAAGACAATCATATCTCACCTCCTGTCTGTCTGTCTGTCTGTGGTTCAGAGGAAACCACACACACACACACACACACACACACACACACACACAGTGTGAGTCTTTGTTTCCTGTCTAAATAAAGGTTGTTGTTTAAGTAAATTTCTCTGTCTCTCTCTCTCGCTCTCTGTCTGTCTCTCTGTCGCTCTCTGTCTGTCTGTCTCCTCCAGAGGACGGGGGATCCTGATCTCTGAGCTCGTCACAGACGTCCTGCAGAGGAAACTCATTTCACTGATTTGAACCCACGATCTCGTTCACCTGGCCACAGGTGGGGGGGCGGAGTCAGACTGTGACTGACAGCTGAGAGAAAAAAACTAAAGTGAATTTAATGTCTCTGTCAACTTTTACATGTGTTCAACAGATATTCTTCAAATCTACAGCATCACACACACACACACACACACACACACACACACACACACACTCTTTATTTATGTCACTTTTGGGGAATTTACATAAACTTACATTCATTTCCTGGAGACTGACCTGAGGGACTACCTAACCTTAACCAAACAATAACCTTAACCTAACAATAACTTTAACTGTTGACCTGAAAATCACAGTTTTCCAAATTGAGGACACCACTTTTTGTCCCCAGTTGCACCACTGTCCCGAATCAACTGGTCTTGAGTCCAGTGTATGTCCCCAATACATAAGTGAACCCACACACACACACACACTCTGTTTCCTGTCTTAACCAGCCAATCAGATGAGTCGTGACCTTTGACCTCCTGTCCTGTTGTTTTGACAAAAGCAGGTCGAAGGACCATTCAGCTCGACCTGAACACAGAGTCCTGGACAGAGAAACCAAAGCATTGGACACATTAAAATGTTGACCTGATGGTGGCGCTAGATGAAAAGTCAGATCGATCCTCAGAGTTGTTGTTCATCCTGAGGGGAGCGTGAATGTCTGAACTCGAGCTGAAACAACTGATGAGTCGTTAGTGATGATTCATGACATCAAACCTGAAGCAGCGAAGACGTGTCGAGCTTCACTGAGTTCAGATCTGAAACCACATGATGAAAAAGATCCTTATTTCAATCAGCCTTCACTTCATTTGTGTCAGACTCACATCTGCAACACTGAGACAGGAAGAGATCGAATATGTGTCGATGAAATCTTTTATAAAAACACACACACACACACACACACACAGTGAGGTAGCTTCTGTTAGAAATATGAATCATGTTGGCTGATGTGTTCCAGATGTTTTGTGTGAACAGAATAAGCTGGTTCAACAGTAGCAAACACACCAACACACACTGACACACACACACACCGACACACACTGACACACAACACACACTGACACACACTGACGCACACACACACACACACACTCACACACACACACACACACACACACACACACTGACGCAGGGAAAACTTTCTTCGTGGAGTTTGTGATGATAACATGTTGTGTTTCTTTCTCTTTGTCTGACTGCACAGCTCCGTCACACACCTGATGCACACCTGTGTGTGTGTGTGTGTGTGTGTGTGTGTGTGCACTGACATGTATAAAGTTACACACAAGTTGAGTGTTTCTGCAGATATGAGGACAGGAGAGTTTGAGCCAATCAGGAGCTGCTATGTGTTCAAATCCAGAACAAATCTGACCAATGAGACGCTGAAAACTGAACAACAGATAATGTATATGACACACACACACACACACACACACACCCTGCAGTGTGTGCGTCACTGCTCATTAAGTTACAACCTTCAAAAGACTCAAAAACAAGATCCTCTTAGTGTGTGTGTGTGTGTGTGTGTGTGTGTGAGGTCATCACCAGGTCGGGGGGGGAAGGAAGGGAGGTGTCAGCCTATCAGCTGACAGATCACCTGTTGATTGACAGGAATGATCATTACCATGGTGACAGGCCGCCTGTCTGTCTCTTCTTTCAGAACACACATCTAACTGCCGTGTGTGTGTGTGTGTGTGTGTGTGTGTGTGTGTGTGTGGAAGTTCCTGGATGGTCTTTGGGGACATTTTTTGAGACACTTGGTCCTTGAAGTCCTTATTATCATTTATATTTAAGGTTTTTAAGAAGGTTCCATGAGCTTCAGAGGTTCTTCAGGAGGCTCTGAGTTTTTCCTTTTGCAGGATTTTCGAGAGTTGCTGGTGATGTTTCATGAGCTCCTCAGTTTCTTGAGAAAGCCTCCAACAGTCGTTGGTGAGTGACCAGGTGGTTTGGAGTTCCTGGAGTTCAGGAGCTTAGGTTGGAGCTGCCAAATGTCTATAAGGAGGTTCTAGCAGACTTCAGGGTTTCAAGGGTCATTGGGGAGTTTCCAAGCGTCCTTAAGGACCCCAGGGGTTCTAAGGGTGGTTCCACAGGTCCTTGAAGAGTTTCCAGGGTTTTCTTTGGTATGTTGGAGGTCAGGAGGTTTGTCAAAAACTGGGAAAATCGCATGCATGACTGTTGAACACACACACAGTGAACACACACACACACACACACACACACACACACACCGAGACACTTCGGAGCTGTCAGTCCTGATCGTCCTGGAGAGAAAGACACAGAGCAGGAGGGCAGCCAAAATATCTCTCTCCCTCCACACACACACACACACACACACACACACACACACACACACACACACACACTCCTCAGCACTTACAGATGAAACACAAACCTTCTGTTTCTTCATTTCTCTGCCAACAATGTGCTCATTAAAGTGAAATAACATGTTGAAATGTTCCTTCCTATACATCACACACACACACACACACAGTATTTGCCCTGTAAAACTTGTACACGACTTTAAACTCAGACATCAGATCGACTCTGGACTGAAGTCAGCAGCTGGTTTTTATAAAATAAAAACTGGTCATCTGGAAGTCATTTCTGTCAAACGAGATCTGAGACAAGAAGCTGCAGAGTTTCACTGAGGAGGAGGCGGCCATGTTGAGCACGTCACATGACCAGAGGCAGCCAAGACTTGTAGTGGTGAAGGAAGGATTCAGATCATTTACTACAGTAAAGTACTAATACCACACTGTGAAAATACTCTATTACAAGTGAAGTTCCTTCAGTAACAGTCTGTGAACATCATCAGGTGTCCAGAGCATCAAACTGTGTCTGTGTCTGTTCTTCTGTTCATCTTCTGTCGTCACAGGATTTTTCCTCCTCATTCATTTAAAGCAGCATTTTTCCTGTTGGAGCTCATTTTCAACTATTTTGTTCAGGACTGAAACTAATGATTCTTTTCATTCTGGATTCATCTGCTGATCATTTTCTCCATCGATCGATTGTTAGGTTTGTAAAGATTCTGTCAATCAACTAATTGATCAACGGACTAATGGTTTCAGCTCTACTCATATAAACTGTTGGAGTTTAATTTATAACTAAAGATTGTATTTTATAAACTCTTCATATGTTTGTGTGTAAAAATCTGAATCTGTAAATCACTTTCTCGAGTTTCAAACCGACTGAAATGAAACTGCAGCAAACAGAAAATCTGTTTCTCTTTAACCTAATGTTTGTACAGACTCAAGTTACACAGACTGTCAATCACACACACACACACTGTGACCTCTGACCTTTAACATGTGGCAGTCCCAGTGTGTGTGTTGATGTGGAACGCCTGTCAGACCAAAGCTACTGTCTGTTTTCAGGTGCGGTTTCCATATATTTACAGAGATGTTGTGACATCATCACACCTGCTCACTTCCTGTTCGTCGACTGACCTGAAGTTAAAAAAAGTTGATTGAGGTTGAGGACAGACATCAGCGTGACACTTTCCACCCCAATCTCAGGACAGGTTCTCGGATGATTGGACCAGTGTGTCTCAGAGTGAAAATCGTCGTCATGCTGCATCATCATCGACAGCTGCAAAGTCACACACTCGACAGTTCTACAGTTCACAGTCGACACTCTGAAGACAAAAGACCAGCGAACGCTCACCTCCATCAGATCTGCTGTCCGTCCTCCACACTCATCCCTCTATCATCGCCTGATAACACACACACACCCTGAAGGTCGGAGGTCAAACTTTTCATGCCAAATCATCAGCATCTGCAGTGGCGGAAAGTAACTAAGTACATTTACTCACATACTGTATATTAAACCAGTCAGTAGTGAAATAACTAGAACCAGCTCCACTTTGGTCAGTTTGACTTTTTTACTTGATCATTTTACAGAACAGTTTCAAATGCAGGACTTTTACTTGTAGTGCAGTATTTCTTGTGTGGTAGTGCTACTTTGACTTCGCGAGTACTGACTATGACCGTGAGTCGCAACCACAGAAGTGTCAACAAACACTGACGGTCAGTGTCTGCTCTGGAGGGCCAGTGGTTCCCAACCTGGGATCCGGACCCCCCAACGGGGTCACGAGATAAATCTGAGGGGTCACGACAGAGAATCCAAACCTTGTGTCTTCTGCAGAACATATACGTCCGTTCTGTCCACATGGTGTGAACGCAGCTTCACATTAAACAAACAGTTCAAATTTCTAGACACACGGACAACAAGACATCTCATTGGGCAGGACGGTTCATCTTTATTGTGATTGGCTGACAGAGACTCCCATCACCCTGTGGACGCCCTCCTAAGTGTCAATATCAATAATATTTTCAGTTATCAATGTGGATTTAGAAATAGCAGAGAGCTGCAGCTGATCCAGATTCAGCTGCTGTGTTCACACCACAACATGAAACTAGAATCCAGACCAGATCATCATCTGCTCCGTTCAAAGTCAAAGGGCCAACGAGGACACACTCACAGTTCGGTTTTAAAATATAAACACCAGGTTAATTCATCGACAGTGAAAAGAGCAGAGGAGATTTATTAAACCTCCAGCTCCTGAATCCACCAATCAACAGACACGACAATGACATCACTGCAGCAGCCTTCAATGTGACGGCCACTCCCATCATGCAACAGTCGAATGTACAGTGAGGAGGCTGGGAGTGGCCGTCCCTGTAGTGCTGTGATCGGTTGTTAGTGGTTTGACTGACAGGTCTGGGGACCAACAGAAGACAGCAGAGTCCTGAAGTCAGTCAGTTTCACGACAACTTGTTTTTAGTAAGTCAGCTGATCAAATCTGATAAATTAAAGTTTACTTGCAGATTTAATCAGGTTACGCTGAACCTGATTTCCACATCATTAATCAAATATTTAGATTAGGGTGTTTACATTTCAACAGGTTTGCTCCACTGATTTATCCCTGGTTGGTTGTTAAATCTTTTTTTTTGCTACGATGGTAAAGGAGCAGCCTGGTTCCAGACAATAAAGATAGTAGATAGATGAAAGTCCAGATGTGGAACAAGATCAAGGTTTGATGTGGAACAGCAAACTGAGGTTGGGGACATGTTAAAATCTATTTAATAACTGGGACATTAAACACACAGACACAACTCTGGTTCCTTTGGGAAGAACAAATGACTGACTGACTTCATCTGTGATCTTTGGTCCTCAACATTAGATCCTCTCACTCATCTCCATCCCAGAGAGCTTTGAAATAAAGACAAATCTTTTTTGTTTTTCTTTTCTTTACAAAATATAAATGACAGTTTTTCCTTGAATGTCAGTTTAATATAAAACATTGATCTCCTGCTCTGCTTCATGATAAAATATCAGGTATAAAAAGTGCTAATATAAAAAAAACTATCAACAGTTTATTCCAACATTTCCAATATTTCCGTTGATTCATGTAGTCCTCAAACCTGAAACAGTTCCAACATCCTGATCTGGTCTTTTTACAGGCATTAATAAATTGCCTTTTACTGTTGTTAAAGTTGTTGAATCAGTGGAAACCGACGGCTTTCTCTGCAGTAGCTTTGTTCTAGAAAGTTGAAACTGAATCAAAAGGTGAAAGTCACCTGTTCTTTGGATGTTTTGGTCCTTTTTTTTGCCTTGTGTCGTGGATCACACTGGAATCATCTTGTCATGAATGAATCCAACTGGATCATCAATTCTGAATCAATTGTTAACAAACCGTTCAAGTCTACAGTGATTAGTGTTGACAGATTTTAGTTGAAGTATCACATTCAAGTTTAAAAACAGTTCTAGATCCCTCATCATGAGCAACGTTTGAGGATCGAGGCTCAACAAAATACACTTGAGTAGTTTCACTATTGCAAAACCCATCATTTGTAGGTGCCACAGTTTAAGGAACTCGTAGTCCTTTTGAGAGTTCTTTAATGTGACGTAAATATTCCAGAAAGTCCTCCTGAAAGTCTCCCAGTATTCCAATGAATTTTATCACCTGAAGAATCACAGTAATTTGGATAAAACCTTGAGGAATTTCGACTACGGTTTAAAAAGATTTCCACTAAAGCTTGGAATCAAAGATTTCCTCAAAAGGGTCATGATTGTTTTCTGAGGCAATGTCAGAAAACTCTTCACAGATTCTGAAGAGAATGATACTGAAACTTGAAACTGAAACTTGTCACTCGTCGACATGTCACAACATAAATCCCCTCAGAATGTCCTGATGTTCCTCGGGCAAAGATTAAGAACCAGTCCTTTCCTCAGAACTATTCCAATAGTCCACGCATTTCTCAAATATGTTTGGTTAAATCCCAGAATATTCCAAACGGAGTATCAGGAAATATCCACAGTACTGAAATTTCAGTCTGACACTTTTGCTCAGTGCTGAAAAATTCCCTTTGGTCCTTCCTAAATGTCCCTCAGTTGTCGGCGGTCGTGGTGGCAGGAGTTTACGAGCTCGAGTTTTGACCATCAGCCGATCCTGTGAAGGGTGTTGTTTGTTTTTACAAAATTAGTGCATGAAAAAAATCTAAAGCATCTGTTCTATTTTATATTTCCAATAGAATCCAGTGCAGATCAGAGTTCTGTTCGTATCCTTTGATGCTGCAGAGCGGGCGGAGCTTTTTGAAAACAGCATGGCTAAAGGGGGCAGTTACAGCTTCTCTATATCAAATAAGAGTGACTGTTGATCTGAGCGTCCTCGCTGCGCTCGATGACTGGTTAGTTGGTCGCTCAACTGATCAGAGTCCAGAGTTTGGAGCGGGATTAAAAACAACCTGGCCAAATGTAGGAGGAGCTTTGGTTTTCCTGAGCAATGGATGGCTGGTGCTGTCTGGCAAGGCAGGTCTACATCTGTCCTGAGTGTGGACCAACCAGGTGCTCACTCAAAGATATCTCTGTCCTTGGTTTTGATTGCTCGGATTAAAAGGTAGGCGGAGTCAAACACCTGAGTCGAACCTTCCGAAGCTTAAAGAGCAGAGAGGACTTTCTGCCTGAACTGTGCAGTCATATTATTTAGTGTTCTGTTCCACAGTGAAAGTCTCTTGTGCTTCCTAAATGTCACAGCTCTGTTTTATCTGATGCCTCTCATTGGTCGAACCATCAGGAGGTGTGGTCTCACTGTGGCTTTCTGATTGGTCCACCTGACAGGTTGTATCAATGTTCAGTGGTCAGTTAAAGGGTGGGCGGGTCTCACTTCCATCCAGAGGCTAGGCTGTGATTGGTCAGTAGAGGATGGTGGGCGGGGCTTTGTGTATCCTGAGCGTCTGGATGGAGGAGAGGATTTTCTTTTGGTGGCCTGCGAGGGTCACGCCCACTCTGAGCAGGTCTCTACGGAAACAGATTATGGAAAGTGATTAGATCAAATAAAGAAAGTCCTCGATGTGAACTGTTTTACTTAGGAATCTATACGGGAACGAGCAACAAACCCCATTCTGTCAATTCATTCTAACTTTAATGTTTCAAACATTTTATATTTCATTGAAAAGTGAAAAATGTCTATTTTCTTTTGAAGAACATAAACTGACCAAGAGTTTCCTTGAGTGTCGCCTGGCAGGCAGCTGTACATGGAAACAGCCATAGATACCTAATACTGTATGAACAGATATGTGAAGTGTCTACATGCATCTTACTCAGTGTTGAGCTGAGAGATAATGTCCAGGCTGGTGAATCCGGCCTGCAGGAAGCTTTGCTCGTATCGCTCCATCTTTATGGCTCGAAGCCACTCAGAGACTGAACCACAGGCTGAGAGAGGAGGGGGGATGCGCTGGTCCAACAGAGGCTGGGACGGACTGAGAGACAGACAGGATTAATGAGAGCGAACCAGACAGCAGGAGGTGGGAGACGTCTCCAGTATCAGCAGGTTCAGACCTGCAGCTCCAGACTGTAAATATGTGAAAGTTTGATCACACAAAAAGCTGTCGACTGTCTGGAAGACTGTTGGGGATTTATGTCACATGTGTTCTGTTGTTTATGAAAAAGACTGTGGTGATTAAAAACTGCACTTTCGATGTTTGTGTCACACTGATCTGATGTTTTCAGCTCCTCATCATTTATCCAGAGTCTCACACTGCACCCTGCTGCTTCCAGAGAGACAGACAGACAGAGAGACAGACAGACAGAGACAGAGAGAGAGAGACAGACAGACAGACAGACAGACAGAGAGACAGACAGGCAGGCAGAGAGAGACAGAGAGACAGACAGACAGACAGACAGAGAGACAGACAGGCAGGCAGAGAGAGACAGACAGACAGGTAAGGAGACAGACAGACAGGCAAAGAGACAGACAGACAGACAGGCAGAGAGAGACAGGCAGGCAGACATGCAGACAGGCAGGCAGACAGACAGACAGACAGGCAGGCAGAGAGACAGACAGGCAGACAGGCAGAGAGACAGACAGACAGAGAGACAGACAGACAGAGAGAGACAGACAGACAGACAGACAGAGACAGAGACAGACAGACAGACAGACAGGTAGGCAGAGAGAGACAGACAGACAGGCAGACAGGCAGAGAGACAGACAGACAGACAGAGACAGAGAGAGAGACAGACAGACAGACAGACAGGTAGGCAGAGAGAGACAGACAGACAGACAGGCAGAGAGACAGACAGGCAGCCAGAGAGAGAGAGACAGACAGGCAAAGAGACAGACAGACAGAGACAGAGAGAGAGACAGACAGACAGACAGACAGACAGAGAGACAGACAGGCAGGCAGAGAGAGACAGAGAGACAGACAGACAGACAGAGAGACAGACAGGCAGGCAGAGAGAGACAGAGAGACAGACAGACAGGTAAGGAGACAGACAGACAGGCAAAGAGACAGACAGACAGACAGGCAGAGAGAGACAGGCAGGCAGACATGCAGACAGGCAGGCAGACAGACAGACAGACAGGCAGGCAGAGAGACAGACAGGCAGACAGGCAGAGAGACAGACAGACAGAGAGACAGACAGACAGAGAGAGACAGACAGACAGACAGACAGAGACAGAGACAGACAGACAGACAGACAGGTAGGCAGAGAGAGACAGACAGACAGGCAGACAGGCAGAGAGACAGACAGACAGACAGAGACAGAGAGAGAGACAGACAGACAGACAGACAGGTAGGCAGAGAGAGACAGACAGACAGACAGGCAGAGAGACAGACAGGCAGCCAGAGAGAGAGAGACAGACAGGCAAAGAGACAGACAGACAGGCAAAGAGACAGACAGACAGACAGGCAGAGAGAGACAGGCAGGCAGACATGCAGACAGGCAGGCAGACAGACAGACAGACAGGCAGGCAGAGAGACAGACAGGCAGAGAGACAGGCAGCAGGCAGGCAGCAGGCAGGCAGACAGACAGCAGGCAGGCAGTCAGACAGCAGACAGACAGGCAGACAGACAGCAGGCAGGCAGGCAGGCAGACAGACACCAGACAGACAGGCAGCAGACAGACAGACAGTATATTGCTTCATTCTAAGCGTTAATCCAGGAATGTGAACTGTTCTGCACCTGCTCATGTAAACAACTCTGTCTGTCTAAACAGCTGTCAATCACACAGCTGGCTGCCCCCCAAGCCCCGCCCACACACACACCAGACTATGACCTCTGACCCCCGGCAGCTGGTGCATGAATGACATTCCACCCCCCCGGCTCTTTAATGAGGTGTATGTTAATGAACCTCACCTCGGCCCCTCTGGGTGAGTCAATTTTAGGGAGGCAGGGTTTCGAATCAGCCTATCAAGCGACGCCACCACATCACAGAACCTCGGCCGATTGGCTCGTTCCTTCTGCCAGCAGTCCAGCATGAGCGCGTGCAGAGAGGAGGGGCATTCCGGCGGTGGGGGCAGCCGGTAGTCCTGCTCGATGGCGTTAATCACCTGACGGCAATAGAGACAGGTGAGTGAGACAGGAGACAGACAGACAGACAGACAGACAAGGCTGATGAAACTATGGTGTATTAATGGAAGAAAAATAGTAAAACCAGCAACGTCAGATTATGAACCTAAACATTTGTTTTCAGTTTTTTCAAATAAATCATTTAGTTGTTAAAAAGCACTGAGGTGATCTGAAGAGAATAATTCTGAAAGTCTTATTTTGGTTGTTTTTTATCATTAGATGTAGATCTGAATGTTGGACTCGTTCAATGTTGCAGTGGTGAAATGTTGTTATATAATGATGCCAAAATCAAAAACGTTGTGTTTTTTCTCACATCCTGGTTGCTCATGTCCCAATATGGTCGTTCTCCATATGACATCACTTCCCACATGACGATACCGTAACTCCACGCATCACTGGCTGACGTGAACTTCCTGCAAGTCAGTAAAACAATCACTGCAATTAGTGCAAGTATTTGATACCACTGACATGTCTCCTTTTCCTGCTACACTGACGGTACACTCACCTGTATGCGATGGCCTCAGGAGCCGTCCACCGGATAGGAATCTTACCTCCCTGGGAAGTGACAGAGTCAGTTAGCTAAGGGAAGGATGCTGACAGCAATTCTTTCAAAATAAAGCTATAATGGAAAGGAAATGTATTGAGAGCTGTAAAGAGAAAACAGTAGATGGTGAATGGACTGCACTAAAATAGAACTTATATAGAACAGTAGAGAACCATTAACAAGACCCTGAAGGACTCCACTTGTTTGAGCAGCTGCCACAATCACCAACGCAGGCTCTGTGTCTAACTCCATAAAACTGGATCAATATTTCAAATACTGAAGATGTGTAATGTTGCTTTTAGGCTCATTAGCACACACTAATTCTATAAATAAAAGCCTCGTGCTGGCTGACAAAAAATAAAATTTCACTTTTTTCAAAGCTTTGAGAAAAGCTTATTTTAGATTTTAAAGACTGTTACGTTAGATTTTATACTAAAAAAAGGACATTTTTAAGAACTGCACCACCTGCAAGGCTGCTATTGTTGTTCCATACCACTGAGGCCTGCGTCCACCAGAGGCTTCAACTAACATAACACTCAAAACCAATTTAAACAAGTATTATTCAGGTATTTTCAGATCTACAAAGAGGGAGATTGGCTGCTAACTTGTTAGTTGCTAGTTAACTTATTAGCAGCTGACGAACCAGAGAGCTGGTGTATGTCGGGTCAGAGGAGTTTTCAGTCAGGAACCTGCTGAGACCAAAGTCTGACACCTGGAAAACACAAAAAGGAAACTGGTGGATCAGGATTTTTCAGACTGACATATAGACAGGCAGGTAGACAGGTGGGCAGACAGTCTCACCTTACAGACCAGGTTGGAGTTCACCAGGATGTTTCGAGCTGCAAGGTCTCTGTGGACGAAGCTCATGTCAGAAAGATACTTCATTCCTGCCGCGATCCCACGCAACATCCCCACCAGCTGGATGGTGGTGAACTGTCCGTCATTCATCTGCGGACACAGACAGGTGGACAGTGAGACACAGACAGGTAGAGAGAGAGTGAGATGTGGTTGAATAGCTGTTATTTCTGCCTGTCTCACCCTCAGGAAACTGTCGAGTGCTCCGTTCTCCATGAACTCTGTGAGGATCATGACGGGACAGGAAGTGGTGATGACGCCCTCCAGGTGGATGATGTTGGGGTGCTGGAACTGACCCATGATGGATGCCTCTGACAGGAAGTCCCGCCTCTGCTTCTCTGTATAGCCACCCTTCAGTGTCTTAATCGCCACATAGTTCTCCTTCCGGCCAGGGACCCTCAGGCGACCACGACACACCTCGCCAAACTCACCTGGACATGTACAACATAATGTAATAAAAAAATAATACACACACATACACACACACAGGTTGAAATCAATTCACACTGAGGTGTGGATGAAGGGGCAGTGAAGCTCAACTGACAGGACTGGACATATGACAAAAAAGACTGGGAACCACTACAGCAGAGGGCCGAGAACTGAACCCTGAGGGACTAATCAGAGCACAGCTAACGCCTGATGAACACCATCGCATCCTTTAAGGCTCCTGAGTACTTACCAACACCTCATGCAACACGAACATACAAGGACACTTTGGCCGGTCCTCACAACTTAAAGGACTATTTGAAGGTTCAGACTTGGTTTGAAGGATCTGGGTAGGTTTAGGTCTAGGTTAGGCATGTAGTTGTGATGGTCCTCACAATAGATAGAATATAAATAGAAATACAAGTAGTGTGTGTGTGTGTGTGTGTGTGTGTTTGCGTGTGGCTCAGTGATGGTGAAAACTCTCCTTTGTTCCTGCAGTAGTTTTCTGCTATCCAGTTACATCTCACTAATGTGAGGCTACTGTTACATTACACACACACACACACACACTGTGTTTACTTTTAATAAAACAGAATTCATGTTGGAGAACAAATCTGATGTGATGTTTTTACAGCGGGAACAGTTTCTCCTGACGATGGGAAAGTTAACGTTTTTCTTTCAGGGGTCAAAGTTCACAAACTGAGAGAAGTTAGAAAATAAAAGTCTCTCTAAGTCTTTTTCACACTCAGCAGTGTGTGTTGGCTCTTCAGGAACAAAATAAAAGTCTTGTTGTGCCGTTGCCTCCACATAGATTTCTATCCAAATACTAAAATGTTTCTATAAAGGTTCCAAAAAAAAAGACAGCATTTCATGTAATGTTTCCTATGGTTCAGAAAAATGGCACTAGGGTATAAGTTTTTAAAAATGTTAATTACTAGACTTTCCTGGGATCCTAAAAAAATCCCCAAATTGTTCCTGGATTCCCCCAGAAAGTTTCTTGAAATGTTCCTGGATTCCAAAAAAAGTATACCATTCTTGGATTCTTGTCCAAGCCCAAAAAATGTCCTGTGTGCCTAAAAGTCCTTAAGGTTTTTCAGAACATTTTTTAAATTCATCAAAGATCCTTAAAATGTTCTTAGCTGCTTAAAATTCTTAAAACATCACTGGGTTCGTCAACAAAGGTTCCTAAAATTTACTGAAAAGCTTACTTGATTCCTTCTGACCATCTAAAAGGTTCCTTAAAAGTTTTACAGATTTCAGAGAAGGCTCCTTAAAACTTCATTGATTCCTAAAGGTTCCAAAGAAAATCAACTGGATTTTGAAAAACATTTTTTAAAGGTTCTTCGATTCCTGTCAAACATCTAAAAATGTTCCTGAACAAGTTCCTCAAACTGTTGCAGTTTCTCCAAAGTTTCTAATAAGACATTTAACAGATTTCTAGATTCATTAAAGAACCCTAAAATGGTTCATTAACAAATTGCTCGATTCCCACAAAGTTCCTCTAAAAGCTATCAAGTACCTGAGGAAAGTTCACTGCATCCTAAAAAGAAAAAAATGTTCCCAAAAGGTTCTTGGATGTTACAAAAACATCCCTGGGTAACTTAACAGAATCCTGGATTCCTGTGCTTCAAAAGGTTCATGTGAAGATCAAAAGTTCCTCAATCAACCTAGATTGCACCAAAGGTTCCTAAAAACATCACAGGGTTCCTTAAAAAGTTCTTTAACGTCCCCTGTCGCTTACCTGCTCCGATTACTTCCTCTATCTTCACGAAGGAGGCCTCGATCTCCTTGGCGAACTCCCTCACTGCCTCATTGGGGTCCTCGTAGGTAAACGGGTCGATGTACACCTTCATCGCTACGTCAATGACATCACAACATCATCATCATCATCATGTTCAGTCAGCAACAAACGGTGACCCTGAAGACAACACAATCTGAAACTCACTCTGTCCCATCTGGTAGTGTCCACTCTTATCGTTCACCTCTGAGTCCTTCACTCTCCTGCTGATGGACGGACAGGAAACAGACAGACAGGTCTTCAGTTTTTCAGCAGGATTCTTTATTTCTCATGACACACACTCACACACACTCACACACACACGGTTTGTGCAGCTATCCTTGTGAGGACACTGCATTGACTTCCATTCGTTGTGGACAGTCTGACATAAACCCTGACCTTCATCAGGACCTCACAAATGATGCTTTGTCTCATTAGGACCAGGCTTTGGTCCCCATGAGGACTACTGGTCCTGACAAGGTCTGTGTTTATACAGGACAACGTCCCAACAGGTAACAAAAACATACTGTCTCTGTCTCTCTGTCTCTCAGGAATGTCATTATCTCTGTCTGTCTCTCAGTGTCGAGTTTCTCTGCTTTCATATAGTTGACGTGTCCCATCCTGCTCTGTGTGGATGAACACACACACACACACACACACACACACACACACACACTCTCTCACCAATAACAGTACACGGCAACGGTCACCACGGCGATGAGCAGCAGTATCCCCATGGAGACAAGAACTCCTGTCAGGACCAGTCGAGAGTGACCGACACCTTCAGGATCAATAAACATTATAAATGATAAATAAGTGTCAGTCAGTAACCGTGATGAAGTACATGTACACACACGTACACAGTAAATACAGTATATATTCATGGGTATAAACAGTAAATGTTGCATAAAACTAAAAAAGCAGAGCAAAGTCTGACTGAGATTTAAACTCTTTTTCTAGGAGACACAAAAATAAAACTTTTGTCTCCAACAACAAGACAGACAGACAGGCAAACAGACAGGCAGAGAGACAGACAGATAGACAGGCAAAGAGACAGACAGGCAGGCAGGCAGAGAGACAGGCAGACAGACAGGCAGAGAGACAGACAGATAGACAGGCAAAGAGACAGACAGGCAGACAGACAGAAAGGCAGAGAGACAGACAGATAGACAGGCAAAGAGACAGACAGGCAGGCAGACAGACAGGCAGACAGACAGGCAGAGAGACAGACAGATAGACAGGCAAAGAGACAGACAGGCAGGCAGGCAGAGAGACAGGCAGACAGACAGGCAGACAGGCAGAGAGACAGACAGATAGACAGGCAAAGAGACAGACAGGCAGACAGACAGACAGGCAGGCAGGCAGAGAGACGGGCAGACAGACAGGCAGGCAGACAGACAGGCAGAGAGACAGGCAGACAGACAGGCAGACGACCTCGTACCTTCAGGCAGTGTGCTGAAGCTGCTCGCGGTGCTGAATGATCCGTATCCAGCCTGCGAGCGAGCGCGAACCTGCACCTGGTACTGCAGCGCCCTCTGCAGGCCCGTCAGCACCACCGAAGAAGACCTGCTGGACACATACTGCCATTGGTCTGCCTCCTCACCGTCCTGATGACGAGGATATTAGCAGTTACATCATAGTCCACCAGGTGTGTGTGTGTGTGTGTGTGTGTGTGTGTGTGTGTGTGTGTGCACCTTGGGGCTGTAGCGGAGCTGGTAGTCCAGGATCTGGTACTGGTTCTGCAGAACTGGAATGTTCCACTCTAAAGAGAGACTGGTCTCTGAGGCTGCTGTCCTCCTCAGACCGGAGACTGGAGGAGGAACTACACACAGACAGACACAGACACAGACACACACAGCTTAGTCAGTGTATTCAGGTGTGAGGACCCTGTAAATATATATATTTTTTAGTTTGAAGTGCTCGAGAGCTCATGAAACTTTGTCAAAAGTCTGTCTCAAGCTAAATCTAAAATGCAGGATCCACTGTTGCTGTGAAAGGCATTCTGGGTTATGTAAAGTAGGCATAGTAGTATCTTTGTTGTGTACCATCTCTGCTGGTGGTGATGTTGACACTATCGGAGGCCGGCTCCGCCCGGCTGACAGCAGAGACGCCATTCAGTGATTGGATAATGAAGGTGTACTTGGTGTGGGGGCGGAGTCCCCAGATGACAACACGGCGCTGAGTCAGGCCGCGCTGCGCCGGCCAGTACACAACGCTGTCATCACACGGAGAACAGGAACCGACCAATCCCTGTAGAGGAAGCAGGAGGGGGGAGGTGTCAGTGGGAGAGAGACTGGACTGGCTTCTGTTACTGGTCTGACTGGTGGAACTGGACTATGTGTTGGTATTCTTACTTCTCTAACTGGACTTGATGGCTCTGATGTGTTACTTTAATACACTGGATCATAACAACCCTTTAGTTAGGTGGTTTCCTGCTCACTGGTTCTGGGTAAAATGAATCCAGTACTGACTCTTTACTACACCGACCCCACAGTGGGTGTTTTTCAGGACGTGGCGTACCTTGGTGGTGGTCCCACAGTGGGAGCACTGGACCCTGTAGGTCAGATCTCCCCGTCCACCTCGGTCCAGCGGCTCGCTCCACTCCAGAGTCACAGCGGTCTCGTTGATCTGACTCACAATGGAGCGCGGAGCAGAGGGAGGGCCTGAGGAGGGGTCAGAGGTCACAGAGGGCAAGCACTGTTTTTTTTTTTTTTTTTTTTGTCCAACCCTGAGTTTAGACTCACAGGCAGATCAGTGCAGGTCAGAACAACATACAAATCTCTGCCGCTGAAAAACTCCCAACATAAGTGGACTCTGGTGTTAGAGCACTTTCTTTTTCTCACTAAAAAAAAAAAAAAACAGATTCAACAGAATTCTTTCTTTCCTTTGTTCCTTTCTTTGTTTCCAGCTGACTGACTGATGGAGGATCTGATAGATGAGAAGTGTCCGCTTCCACACACTCATCACTGAAACCTTAAACCTATGTGTGTTTATGTGTGTGTGTGTGTGTGTGTGTAGTCTTTTCTCGCCTAAATGACACTGACATTATAACACACACACACACACACACACACACACACACAATGAGCCTATTAATTTGGCCTAATTGTCGTTGCCCGGGGTGATGTGGTTAAAGGGGCGGGGTCAGGGTGTGTGGAGTATAACAGAGCTGGTCAGTGTGTGTGTGTTCAGGATGTACTGAAGAGTTTAAAAGTAATGGAAGATGTGAGCGATGTGTGGAAATTGTTAAAGACATTCTACCAGTTTTATACAAAAGTTAATTTATAAGTCACAGAAAAATGGAAACCAAAAGAGAGTGAGAGTCTTTGTGTGACTCCAGTGTTGACTCCAGTGAGACCTCCACCCAGTTTACACCTTGAACACCTCCTCAGCCACTCAGACAGCTTAAGATGATGTCACAGTGATGTCATATCTCAGACTACAAATGTCAATGATGCATTCTGGGAAATGTGGGACTGAAAGTCAGGATCTCTCCACCTTGAAAAAAGAAAGAAAGACAGGAAGTCGGTCTTACGGGTGCAGGCAGCGTGTGGCGGGTCAGAGTCTGCTCGATGGTAACCAGGGCGACACGGGCAGGAGGCGGAGCCTAAGATCAGTGTGCTGTTATTGGCCGGACACGGGTCACACCTACCAGGTCCTAGCCCCGCCTTAAACTGACCCGATGGACAGGCTGGAGAGAAACACAGTTAGCATTAGTATCTCGAAGCAAACAAAAAACAGAATTACAGCCTCGTGGTTTTTTTGCCTCCACCAGTCAATCAAGTTACAGCTTCCATCCATGTCTGTCCAGACTCATTTAATATGTGAAGACTCTGCTTTCCACAGCAAACAGGTCAAATGTATTCCAGGGGCCAGAGGGGGCGATGTTGAGTCCTATTTGAAACTACTGACTAACAATAAGCGTAAATACAGTAAGATAATTATTCACATCCGTGGTAACGACACCAGATTAAGCCAAGTGGAGGTCACTAAAACTAATGTTGAGTCGGTGTGTGCATATGCAAAGACAATGTCGGACTCCAAGTGATGACATGTAGAGCCACATGTCGTCACTCAACTACTGGCTGTCCAGGTGGAGTCCAGCCAACGATGAGGACTTTATGGGGAAGACCTGGTCTGATCAGGAGAGACGGCGTCCATCCCACTTTGGATTCAGCAGCTCTCATATGTAGAAATCTGACCCAAAAGCGTGACAGTCCACAGGAGGCAGAGCCGCCGTCACACAAGCTCCTGAGACTGTGTCTGCCCCCGGAGCACTTCGATACATTAACTCAAAAGTCAACAGAAGAGGAGTAAAGCAAAAGTACGACGTAACAGTGCACAGTCAGGCCTTCTCTCAAACAGAGCAGGAACCAATGAGCTGAGAGCCACAGACAGGAAGTGAGACAGTACTGAGAGACGATCTAATATGTTGTTGGTTTAAACATGAGATTTATTGATGATAAATATAAAATACAGATTATCAGCAGTAGGAATATTTTCTGTGCTGCTGAACAATAACTGGCTGGAGACAGGATGAGGGACATCACAGAGAGAGACAATGAGAGACAGGAAGTGACCTTGACTTCAACAGGATGTGGAAAGTGCTGCCATGATGTCATCACCACCATCTCCCACCAAGCAGGTGCACACACACACACACACACACACACACACACACACACACACACACACACACACACACATACATGCACAGTCTCTCAGGAATTTTAAGCAGCAGAAGTTGACCTCTGAACTTTTCACTCAGTCAGGCTTTTACTTCAACCCCCTCCCCTCTGTGTCCGTGTTAATGTGTGTGTGTGTGTGTGTGTGTGTGTCTTACTCATGTTGTGGGGACATAAATCTGTTTACACAGTCACATTGTGGGGACTTGCCTTCACCTTACGGGGACAAAACACAAGTCCCGTTAACATAAATCATTAAATGTTGACTTGAGTGAAGGTCAGTTAAAGTTAGTAAAGTAATGTAAGTCAATGTGATGAAGTAAGCACCACTGTGTATGTGTGCGTGTGTGTGTGTCTGCAGTGTTAACCAGAAGCGACCCCCGACTGGGGTTGCTGCTGCAACACTTCCTGGTCGCAGTCAGCTGACCTCTGACCTCACAGAGAATAACAGGAAGCTTCGACAGCCAAACTGTGCGTCTCCTCTGGTGACCTCACGTTGCCTCCATCCAGCAGCAACGGAGAAACTTAAATAAAGACACAAACATATTCGAGGGGGAGCTGGAGATTCAATATTTAGCTGCCCCAGATTACAGGAAGCAGATTTCTGGTATGACGATGTTTGAGATGAGCTGACTGGAGAAAGATGGCAGCCATCTTGGTCTTTGACAGCACGGAAACACACTGACTAGCTGATGTCACAGTTGTAACTGTAAAACCTCATCTGAGTCATGTGACGTAAAGTGACTCAAATTATCAGAATGGATGTTCCTCCATCACACTGTGACTTATTTGATTTAAGGAGAATCTCCACCAAACCCTTAAACACATGTTCTATGTTACTGTTCAGTTCAGACGTGTGTCATTCTTCTTCTTTTCTGTGTCAAGACTGTCAAGACTGTCACATCTGTCTCTGTAATCATCTCCAGCCTCTCTCTGTGTAAACTATGTAAACTACTGCCCTCTGTTTACACTGTGTGTGTGTGTGTGTGTGTGTGTGTGCTGATGGTGAAAAAACACACTCTACTACACTGAAGACGCTTTTGCTTTGTAAACTCAGTGACACTGCTTTACTTAAAATAAATGATGGTCAGAGCTGTTTGTTTTTCTCGTGTTTCTCAGGTTTCCGGAGATTTAAGTCAAGTCTCAAGAAGTCAAATCTGGAGGACAGCTCAGCCGAAATGATGGTGCTTTTATTTTGTAAACTCTATTACCTCGACAGCGTACATCGGTCTCGCCCGCCTCGTATCCGGGGCGACAGGCGCAGCTGGATGTCGGCTGCCCCACCCACTGCCCGTCCTCACCACAAAGCATGGTGGGAGGTTGCGACTGCTCACCAGGCGGAGTCATGGCGTTCTCCACACACACACCCTGAGCCTGCAACACACACACGTTTGAAAAGAGTTTCAAAATTAAGCCTGTAAACAACACTATACACATAACAGCACTACAATGAAGCTTTTACTTTGAAAAGTCAATGATGAGCATTTGATTTTTAGACTAAGGAGGAATACCTTTATTTTGTAATGTACCAGACAAAGATTTCATCTTATGATCCACATAATCATGCTTTTATTTTGTATACTAAATGACTGGACTGTAGAGTGTTACCTGCTCCACCAGCGAGTGGGGGATGGTTTCAGGAAAGGAGGCGAAGGCGCGGCAGAGGGGCGGGCACTTCATGTAGAAAACGCGTACAGAGAGCAGCGCCATGCAGGCGCCCTGGCTGTGGAAGGCCAGGTAGAGCCCCGCCCCCTTTAGCTGCTCCAGACGCAGCAGTTTGACGTTGGAGAGCTTCTCGCCGCCGTGCCGCAGCAGGTGGTCGGCCGCCACCGTGGACACTTTGGTGTACGGGTTCTCCATCCATGACGGGTGAGTCTGCGTGGCCTCGTCACTGTCACACTGGTAGTAATAAAGTTTGAAGGTTTCTTTACAGTGACGCTGGTTCAGACCGGAACACTCCATCATGGAGAATCTGGAGGAACAAGTATTGATCAGGTCACTCATCACCAATCAATAACTTGCCTAAATTGATCTGTGTGTCTCACATTCACAAATACTTTTATTATTTGCATTTATGTGAGTTTATATTTTACTATTTCCACTTTTCATGCTTCATTTTGTACGTGGTCGACGTTGATTAAAAATGTATTATTAATGCAATATTCCCATCATTGAAAGATGACGCATAAACAGATTATAATATAAAGGATTATTTATTTACGCTATGACTGAAACACTGTTCATATACGTCACTTTGCTGCAGTAATATATTTAAACAAAGCTGATAAAGCTGTGAATCGAATCGACCAACCGGATCTCAACGTAGAGGGTGGTCGCTGCCCTTCGGGGAATCCAGCGTGTCCTCAGCCAATGGGAGTACAGACTGTCCGGTGTGCAGATCTGATAGATCCGTACGCTGTTCGACTCGTCGTCCAATCCGCTCACTTCCTCCCACTGCAGAGAGAGACCGACAGAGAGAGAAACTGAGTGGTTATGGATTCGCTTTCTTCACTGAAATCAAAACTGAACGTTAACTGAAAGCTAACAGGTTGTGTTTCAACCCAAACCTGTGGATCCTCAGCAGGGTGGATCGTCCATCGTAGGTCAGACGTTTCCAACTTAGTGTTCATCAGCACCTCTGGGAGACAGACAAGAAGAGACAATCAGACAGGTACACAGATGAAAGTGGACCCCAACAACAACGACAACAACCTCTGAACCCCGACAACAAGCTCTGAACCCCCACAACAAGCTCTGAACCCCGACAACAAGCTCTGAACCCCGACAACAAGCTCTGAACCCCCACAACAAGCTCTGAACCCCGACAACAAGCTCTGAACCCCCACAACAACCTCTGAACCCCCACAACAACCTCTGAACCCCGACAACAACCTCTGAACCCCCACAACAACCTCTGAACCCCCACAACAACCTCTGAACCCCGACAACAAGCTCTGAACCCCGACAACAAGCTCTGAACCCCGACAACAAGCTCTGAACCCCGACAACAAGCTCTGAACCCCGACAACAAGCTCTGAACCCCAACAACAACCTCTGAACCCCCACAACAACCTCTGAACCCCAACAACAACCTCTGAACCCCCACAACAACCTCTGAACCCCAACAACAACCTCTGAACCCCAACAACAACCTCTGAACCCCGACAACAACCTCTGAACCCCGACAACAACCTCTGAACCCCAACAACAACCTCTGAACCCCAACAACAACCTTCAGTCATTTGTGGTTTATTTGGAGGATTTTTTGCAGATTCTGTTCAAATTTTAGTTGAGTTTGGTTGGAAACTAAAGGTCGGAGGTCAAACCCTGACAGGACTCCCAGCATTTACAGTGAAGCATCACAATGATTAATAGAAAATGTCTGAAGTTTAGAAAATGTACACACACGTTATATCTGTTATAACCATTATCAGTTAGTGTTAGTTTACATAGAAACACAGTGAGCTTCATTCCTCAGCTGCTGCCGAGCGGAACGATGAAATGGCTCCTTTCCCTTTTCTACACTGTAATTACACACACACACACACACACACACTTTAATTCCACTTGTTGGTTAATTAAAATGAGAAGTGACAGAAGTAATTAGAGGATATGAGATGCTGTGTGTGTGTGTGTGTGTGAGAGAGACACAGCTCAGTGTGTTGTTCGCACCTCTACATATTATCAGTCAAGTTAAGTTGATGAGGTATAACTGACAAGAATCTGTCTGTTTCACAAAAACACACACGCACACACACACACACACACACAGCGAGTGTCTTGTATAAACACCCTGTCATGGTGAGTTCTGTGTCCTCATCAAGCTCCCTCATCAGCAGATACTGTTTATGGTGTGTGTGTGTGTGTGTGTGTGTGTGTGTCTCAGCTCCATCTAGGCTGCTAAATGTAGATCAATATATTTATTTGGTGCCGGGTTTGAAATCTTCTTCACGTTGCAGCAGACTGAACAGTTTAAATCATCCAGAACAGCAGGAAGTGATGTCAAACCTCAAACTGAAAAGTGAGAGGCACAAACTGGGACCAGGTTTAACTGGGCCTCAGCACAGACCTGCAGAAACCAGCAGCCTTAAACTCAGCGGGAGTGGGCGGTGCTTCATTCTGAGAAACCTCCCAAACTCAAACATGCGTCTCCATCAGCGCAGTGTGTGTGTGTGTGTGTGTGTCTCTATCTCTGTGAGGGCCTGTTTCAGTTTTAACCCATTATAGTGAGGACATTCAGCCGGACTGGTGAAGGTGCTAGGGAATGTATATGGTCCTCACAAGTGCAGGGTGTGTGTGTGTGTGTGTGTGTGTGTGTGTGGCTCTAAAGGGCCAATCAACAGATTAACCAACCTGCATTTAACATGTGAATCCTCTCACAGTCAGAGTCTTTAAAGGGATTTAGAGACGGAAAAGAAAGAGAGAAGAAAGAGAGAGAAAAGACTGAGAACAGATGGAGGACAACATGGAGACACACCCACAGAGGGACACACCGAGGGACAAATCAAACGAACCCACTTCTTGTCCTCTGACCAATGACACACACGACTGATGGACAGAAGACATCTGCTGTCTCAAACTTTCCAACCAAACTCAACTCACATGTGTTTCCATCCACTCCTGCTGTGTGAACATGAGCTCACTGGTTAATGGAGATAAACAGCAGGTGGCGCTGATTCTACAGTCGGTGTCATTAAACCGTGATGTGACGTGAAGCTCTGCTGCTTTACGTCCTTTAACATGTACAGAATATTTACATGAGCTGCTACACTCACATCAACTACTCAACTACAGTACTTGAGTAAATGTAGTCAGCTACTTTCCACCACTGTGCAACACACACACACACACACACACACACACACACACACACACACACACACACACACACACACACACACACACACACACACACACTAGGGCTGCACGATTCTGGCAAAAATGCGAATCACAATTTTTTGCTTAGAATTGAGATCACGATTCTTTTCACAAAATGTTTATTGCACTGGACTTTGTGGTGATCGGGGAGATTTGTAGCGTTGCCTTGTGCTGCTGCAACGACAGACTTTACAATGCACCTCAGATTGTTTGTCATCGTCTGGCTCGAATCCGAAATGTCTCCACATCACCGAATGCGAACCTTTTTTGGGCACGAGTTCAGGTGGGTGATTCTCGCCACTACCACTGGGCTTTTCATCCATTTCACTCTCCTTACTGCAGACGTTCCTCCGCCGTAATTCTCACTCACTCTTTCCTCCCTCAGCTGCAGCAGCAGCAGGCTCACCTGTTGTAAAGACACTCTACCATTGGTTGAGGGAGGAGGCAGCGGTGCTGCGTTTGGGGGCATTTGTTTTTGATGCAGCCCGTGAAAAAAAATGCTTAAGAATCGTCCGTGTTTAGAAATGAGATCACGTACATGTGTGAATCGAGATCGCGATCTTTTCACGATTAATCGTGCAGCCCTAACACACACACACACACACACCCACAGAGCAGACAATTAACTCGCCTGGTTGGTGAAACAGTAACTCGTAACTTCCTGTTCTGTGTGTGAGTGTGTTTTTCTATGTTTGTGAGGACACGTTTCGAACCTCAGCAGGTTTCTAATAATTCTACTTTAAATATTTAATAAAGTTCACATGAAATGTTTTGGTTCCATTTCTTTTTACTTTCTTTCTATCTTTTCTTATGTTTGTTTGTTCTCTTAGGAAGGACCAGGTTAGCCGTTTCCCCCTGTGTGCACTCTTTATGCTAAGCTAGGCTAACCGTTTCCCCCTGTGTGCACTCTTTATGCTAAGCTAGGCTAACCGTTTCCCCCTGTGTGCACTCTTTATGCTAAGCTAGGCTAACCGTTTCCCCCTGTGTGCACTCTTTATGCTAAGCTAGGCTAACCGTTTCCCCCTGTGTGCACTCTTTATGCTAAGCTAGGCTAACCGTTTCCCCGGTGTGGACTGCACTCTTTATGCTAAGCTAGGCTAACCGTTTCCCCCTGTGTGCACTCTTTATGCTAAGCTAGGCTAACCGTTTCCCCTGTGTGCACTCTTTATGCTAAGCTAGGCTAACTGTTTCCCCTGTGTGCACTCTTTATGCTAAGCTAACCAGGTGCTGCTCGAGCTTCATATTTGTGACTATCAGAGGAAGAAGATTTCAAAACATTTGAAAACATCTGATCAACTGTATTGATTTACTTAATTACACATTAGAGTGTTGATCAATCAGCTCGTCTTCAATCACAGAAACATTTAAATGTTGATGCACCAGCAATAATCACCTATATGATCAATAATCTTCTTTCCATACAAAACGTTGAGTCAAACGTTCTCAGGGAACCGACGGCTGGAACCAACTTCATCATCAATTCATCTGTTGATTTTTGGTTTTTCAACGTTTTGGAGTAAAATGGTGAAAAAGTTTTCTAGTTTTTTAAGTTTCTAGTTTTGACGAACGGAGCAAAAGTTCAAGTATCTGAAGTGACACGAAGCGGAAAACAGCGAAGAGAAACGAACGAGACCGAAGACGGAAACGACCGATCAGTGATCAGACAGACGAGTCGTGTTCTGATCGATGAACCGACTGATCGATCGATCGCCCGATCGTTTCAACACTGAAGTGAACAGAGAAGCACTGAAGGATCCTCAGGTGACACGGTGACACCTGGTCACGGTTCTATGAGGAACCTTTTGAAAGGTACTGCTGCTGCTCAGACCTCTGTCCTGTGTGGTTCTTCACTGTGGTTCTACAGAGAACCTGGTTTACACTGGAGCTGAACTACTGCATTCATCAAGACAACAACAGTCCTGGTTCTGTTTACTGTCACACTTCAGTTTATCAATAGCAGTCGATCAACTCATCGATCAGTTCGGCGGCACATGAAGGACAAACTGTCTCTCTCACCTTCCTCGGCCCTGCAGCGGATCAGCAGCAGCAGCGGGACGAGCAGCAGCGGCAGCCCGCAGGAGGAGGCCCGTCCCCGGGCCGCGGGGCCCCGCAGCGCCCCCCGACGCCCCATCCGGAACAACCGAACCCAGACCAGAGCCGGACCGGACCGGACCAGAACCAGACCAGAGCCGGACCGGACCAGAACCAGACCAGAGCAGGACCAGAACCGGACTGGAACGGACCAGAACCAGAGCCGGATCCTGATCAGAATGATCGATCAGACTGACGTCACCGGGGCCGCAGGACCTTCTCTCCGGGGCCGCAAGAGCCTCTCTCCGGGGCCGCAGCAGCCTGGACGGAGACTCCGAGCTGAGACTCGGATCCACTGAAACTTTCCAAGATGGACGCCTGAAAGTTGAAGCAGGAAAAGTTCCGAAAGAAGAGAAGCGGACTCCGTCAGCTCCTCCGGGTCTCCCCGCAGACTAACCCCGAACTTCGCTCCTGTTCGCGGATCTTTTTCATCTCTGTTCGTCTCCTCCAGGACAGAAGAGCGGGGCGCGGCCGCCTGCGAGTCCGGGAGAGGGGCTCTGAGAGGCGGCCTGCTGGAGAGAAGGGTCGGTGTGGTGGCTGGAGGGTGGAGGGGTTCGCTCACACTCACAGACACACACAGAGCGGGTGGAGCTTCCAGTGTGTGAGTGTCCCAGTGTGTGAGTGTGTGTGCTGGTGTCCCAGTGTGTGTGAGTGTGTGTATGTATATATGTATGTGTGTGTGTGTGTGTGTCCAGAGAAGAGAAAAGTTGAGACAAAAGCAGCTGGACTCAAGTTTCCGCCTCTGGAGGAGCGCGGCCTGTGATCGGCTGACTGAGCTGTCAATCAGCCGGGGGCGGGGTCGGGCAGAGTGAAGGAATGTGTCTGGAAGAATGAAAGAACACAAACACAGAAAGACCTTTTCAGAACAACAGATATTATATTTATTGATCATTCATGTGTTCATCACTTTAATGTTGCAGCTGGAAAAGATGGAGCTCATTTTAATCACTTTAAATGCTGCTGGTAGTTTCATCTATAATCATATATGTTATTTATTTTATATCATCAATCTGAATCTTTAAAGGAATTAAACTTAAACCAATGTAGTGAAAAGTGCGACAGCTGTCTCTGTTATAAACTACTCAAGTACAAGTACCCCGAACGTGTACACAAGTACAGTGTTTGAGTAAATGTACTTTGTTACTTTGAACCACTAGTATTGATTATTGATTGATTCCTTTAAGGTAAAGTCTGTGGCTCAGTTCAGGTTATAAAAGCACTTTGTGTCAGAGGGAGATGTTGGTTACATGTGTCACTGTGAGTCGACAGCAGATCGCAGGACCATTTATTCTGCTGGAAAACAAATGATATCTGTTTCAATTTCCTGATTCTGTATCGACATCTTCGACTCAGCAGGTACGTTAAGAAACAGATTTTCCTCTTTTGTTCACATTTCCTGCCCTGAATGTGAAGGATTCGACCAGTCTGTGAGAAACAGAGTTCACACCTGTGTGTGTGTGTGTGTGTGTGTGTGTGAGTGAGAGACAGCAGGGTGGAGACTAACCGACAATGGGGAGACAGGTAGAGAGAGAGACAGGTGTGTTTGGATGAACTTTAAAGCAACTTTTTAACTGAACTTTAGAAATATGAAATATTAATTAACCACCTGTCTTCAACACGACAGGTGAGAGGAGGTCACATGACTCCAAATATTTAAACAAAGTTACATGTTAAACGTTTTCTATCAATATGGTGTGAGTTTTTATTATAATTTCCACATTCATATATTAACACACAATATTTTAAATATTACATTTGTGATAAAATTTCCCTGTTATGAGACTAATAAAGGAATTTCTCATCTTAAGAACGACATAAAAGTCTTCACTTTGAATTCAACATGAACCTGATGAGACTGAGAGAAGCAGCAGGTTTAAATTTCACACCTGGAGCTGCACACAGACCAGGTGAGAGTGGGCGAGAGACATTCTGTCACGACACAGGAGAGCGAGAGAGATGATGTCACATGTCAGATGAAAGGTGGCAGATATCATGTGACCGTCACCTTCTCTGTGAGAAGAGAAAAGACAGAGTCAGGTATCACCTCCTCCTCCATCCCTCCGTCTCTGTTGTTTGTCAGCAGAGGTGTGAACAAGCCGAGAGGGAGAACAAAGGAGGACAGGAAAGGGGGGGGTAATGGAGGTGGGGAGGAGTGGAAATGGACAGGAAAGGAAGGAGGCAGGGAGGAGAAAGAGAGAGAGACAGAGTTAGTCAAATGGAGGGAGGAGAGGAGAGTAACTTTTTTAAACTAACTATTTTTCTGAAATGAGACATAATGAATACTTTTACTTCTGGTTCTTTAAGGTCATATTGATACTAATACTTTTGTACTTTTACTGAAGTAACAGAGCATTTGTACACTGTGGTACTTTTACTGAAGTAAAGGTTGAGAGTACTTCCTCCTCCTGTGGTTTCCAGTGTTTCACTGTGGAGCTGAACTCACACTCGGTAACTGACGAGCTGTGAACCTCTCTCTCCAGTAACACCTGAGTGTCGGTCGTCCCCGTTTCGCTCTCTTCCTCTGTTCAGTCGACACCTGAGTGCAAACATCCCGATGCTGTGTTGTAGAGCTACACTTTTATTCTCGTCATCAAGCCTCCTGTTCAGACTCAAATCTGTCTTCGTCCTCTGTGTCTCAGTCCGATCTGTCTTCGTCCTCTGTCTCTCAGTCTGATCTGTCTTCGTCCTCTGTGTCTCAGTCTGATCTGTCTTCAGTCCTCTGTCTTCGTCCTCTGTGTCTCAGTCTGATCTGTCTTCGTCCTCTGTGTCTCAGTCCGATCTGTCTTCGTCCTCTGTCTCTCAGTCCGATCTGTCTTCGTCCTCTGTGTCCATTAAAACTCTTCACTGAGTCTCACTGTTGTTTCTTCATCACCATCAACTCACACACTGTAGTTTATCTGGACTCAATCCCACAAACACAAAGACTCACTAGAGACCAAATGTGGATTCATCCGCCGCTGAAAATAGTCCCCAACACATGAACTGTTTCCTCCTGTTTGATAAAAAATACAGTGAGCAGCTGTTTGAGGAAACTACTGAACCTTTTTAAATGTGAAACTATATATTTGTGAGGAGTTTATAGAGATTTACATCTTCAGTAGGAACCAATGAGCCTGAAGCTGAGAGACAGAGACAGGAAGTGAGACAGTGCTGAGAGACTGAACATGAGATTCATTCATTATCTCTTAAACTTCTTTTTCTTTATCTCTTCATCACCGTGTGTCTACCCTCTTCTTCTGAGGATGATAATGTGTGAGACAGACAGGCAGCAGACAAACAGACAGGCAGCAGACAGACAGACAGGCGCCTGTCTCTGGGACAGATCTGGATGAAACAATGTTGGGGGGAAACATCAAAGCAGCTCTGAGGTGAGTCACCGAAGCATCTTTTATCCATTACACACATCTGTGTTTCTATACTTGTGAAGACCCTCATTGACATAACATATTCCTGAACCTCGAACCCTAAACCTGAACCTGATTCTAACCTGAACCATCAAACAGTCTCGACCTTCAAACAGTCCCCAGAAGGAGTGAGGAGAAATGTCCTCAGTAAGCCGGTTTAAAGTACGAACGTGGATCTGCCTCCACCTGCTGGACACTGAGGAAACTGCACTCACAGATCTGCTCAATAACATGTCTTCAGATACTGATGAGCACAGGTATTGATCAGTTTGTAAGCAGAGTCTCTCTCTCTCTGCAGTGCAGTGGTCGAGCAACAGGCACGTGGTTTACTGCCCCCCCCCCCCCCTCCAACAGGAAACAGCAAACAACAAGCTCAGTTCTCTGAGGTGTAGGCAGGTTGTTAGTGGGGCTTCAGGTCTGATCTCAGCTGACACTCACCTGTCACCTGTACATTTACCTGCTGACCTTTTTCCTCTGCTGCGCTCAGACCGCCATCACTGTTCTGACCAATCAGTGGTCTGCAGTGTTTCACCTCCACCTGTTGGTGTCGGCTCAGTTGGTGTCAGACAGAACAGAGCGGCTGTATTGGAACCATCCAGCATTTGACAATGGAAACAAGCTAACCGACTGGTTGGACTCTCACTGGGTTAACTGGTCCTGTGTGACAGTCTCACCAGACCACATGGGGTGAACGTGGGGCCCCGAGAGCCCGAGGCCCTCTGAGAGTCTTGTTCTAAGATATCTGCCAGTATTTCAGTCAATATGTTTTAAATGTTCTCTAATTCAGTGAGTACTCAGATACTTTACCTAAGTACAAGTAACAAAACCTCAGTGTAAAAATACTGTCACAAGTGCATTCAAAATCATACCTGAGTGAAAGTATTACAAGCGACATGTACTTGGAAGTAAAGTACTCACTGGGGGCCCTTTCAGAGGCTCCAACAGGGTCTGCAGGGCCTTTAACAACAATGATCAAATGTAGAATCAAACTGTAGCAGTCAAATGAACTTTAACGTTTCACTGCTGCTGATCAACAGGTTCAGTTGGAATCAGAAACAAAAATCAGTTTTAAAGCTTCAGGCCAATCAGCTCACTCACTCAGAAACATGAGAAGACCAGAGAACACGTGTGATTCAGACATGTGACACAGACAAAACAGGAAGTCGTTCACAAAAACATGACTTCATATGGTTACTGGAGGTTTATCAGGCAGTCCCAAATACGGCTAGCAGTTTCCCTCCACTTCCAGTCTTTGTGCTAAGCTAAGCTAATACTGGAGAACCTGTTTGTTTAAAGAAGAACAGGACGACAAAGACAGACTGAAACTTTTATTAACACGACAAAATGGACTCGTTAACACACCACAGAGTGTGTGTGTTCAGTGTGTGGAGAACTTCGGCAGCTGGTTTCCCAGTATGACCCGCCTCTCCACTCCCTCCTCTGAGATGCTCGCCAGTCTGACCACACCGCCGCTGGAGCCGTCTCTCTCCATCGCCAGGGACAGAGCTGAGAGACAGACAGGTACACGGGTGAGAGGCAGACAGTGGCAGTATAAACAGACTGTAAATATGCGTGTAGTTTGGACAGTTGGGGGTTAAGCCAGCAGGGGACCACAGTTCCCAGCATGCCTTGCAGTCGTGCGTACCTGCAGCAGTGAGCTCCAGACACTGGTCTTTGCTCAGTCCTGGTTTGTAGTTGGAGTCCATGAAGCCGTAGATGTAGGTGCTGCCGCTGCCGCCCACAGACACCGGCTGTCTCACCAACATTCCACCAATAGGAACGCAGTACACCTGACACACACACAGCAGACGCAGACAAGATTTATACACATTACGTATTAGTGTACATATACTCAGAGTGTGTGAGTACACACACAGGTAGTGTAGTACCTGCCCCCCCTTCCTCCGGTCCCATCCTGCCACCAGTATCCCAGCAGTCAGCTCTTCTCTGTAGCGGTAGCAGCTCGCTTTGAATAGATTTGCAGCCGTCTCCACCAAAGGGGGCTCGTCCAGCTCGATGCTGGGGGCGGGACCACAGACACAGGTAAAGACAAACATCACCTGAGTGGATGCTGAGCCTGTCAATCAAACTGTTCTTGTGTGTATGTTACCTGTGAAAGCCCAGCTGGTAGGTGACCACATCAGCGATGGCCTGAGTGTCAGCAGCTGATCCAGACCTACAACGTCACAAACAAACCAACAGGGACGAATGTTAGAGGGTCTCAAAAAGGTTCCTGGGCTCCTTTATGGTTCCTAGATGAAAACTTTTTAAAAAGGGTTTCTGGTGTTACCAACTTGTCACACTGTCAACATGTGACCACATAACTGATTTAAAGTACGAACTGGTAAAGGGGGAAGTGAACTGACCTGCAGCAGAAGATTCGGTCGTGGATCGGAGTCAGTTTGTCTGTTACTCTGTTGGCGATGTAAGCTCTGAGAGACAGACAGGCAGCACAGACACAGAGAGAGAGAGACAGGTTCAAATAAGTGTTTCCTACATAAAGTATGATCATCTACATTCCTTGGTTCTTCCTACCCGGTGGTGGTGCGAGAGTCAGCCCCGATCACAACTCCTCCATCGTACTCCACCGCCATGATGGTGGTCTGACAGACAGACAGACAGACAGACAGGTGGACAGACACATTACTGGATGATTTAATGCTACATGTGAGACGATGACACTTGAGCTCTTGTTGTAATGTCATAGTTCATTCTGTAGGGTTCTGACAGTCATGTGATCTGCAGTATGTTGATTAAACCTGGTTTAGTTTCCTGTTTAATTTATCTGCCTGTTAACCGATTGCATCACAACAGAACACACACGGCCGGACCAGATTTGATCCATCTGAGAGGATCAGATTGATATTTCTACACATAGATCCATCTCTTGAGTCTGGCTGTTATGGACTTATTATTTATAATCATTTATTTTATAAAGATTTTATTGAATTACTTCAATCTATTCACTTCGTGTGGTATTTCATATTTTTATTGTTATTAGTAATTCTTGTATTATCTTTAGGATTTATATTCCAATCTCCTAACTACTCATCTTTCTTATCTTATTCAATGTACTTTCTGGCTTTGTGGTTGTTTTGTTGTGCGTTCGTGCCTGAACACATTTTGAACGTTCAACATTTTGTCAATCACCTGTAAAGTGACAGAAGCGAGGTGCGATTTAAATAAAGTTTGACTGATTATCAATCAGGCAGAAAAGGATTTGAACCACCTGCGTCCATGATCGGCTCCACAATAACATCAGATCAAATTCAAGAAAAGGAGACAAACCAATAAGCAAGAGATTCTGGAATTCATTTTTCAAACATTCAACTTTTCACTCAAGTTGTTAAATATTTAAAAACGCTCTTACATTCAGAACAAAAGAGCTTCACTGTGTAAAAAGCAGCGTGTTGAAACTGTTCGTGTCTCTACAACCTCCAGCTTCTGTTTAACAAACCAGCTCCTGTCAGACTTTCCTCGGACTCGAACCAGCCCGGTTCGGTTCGGTCCGGTTTAGCGTAGCTCGCTAACGTTAGCCGCCGTTAGCTGCTGCAGAAGTGCTGTCTCATTCAGCCGCTGTTTAGAGATTGAAAACTCTCCGAACGAACAGGACCGGGTCCGGGTCGGTCCGCATCGGTCCCAGAACACATGTACTCACCCCGGTGCTGACTTCCTGGCTGGTCCAGTCCGGGACCAGGTCGCTTTTAGCACAAAATCTCTGTCCGAAGTTCGGCATCATTGACGCTGCCGCCGCCATCTTGTCTCTGTTTGTACGAAGTGGACACGAGAGCTGTTCGTGAATACCGCCGTGACTGTGATATAGTTTACGCATTTGGCCTTGTGCATGGCTGACCAACAAAATCATCGATAAACATATGTCATTAAATAGCACCTTATATTTCAGTATATGTTTGTCTTATTTCTATAAGCAAATGTAAACTTGTAAAAATCCACAACAACTATTTTGCTGTGGCATGTTAACGGACACCTCAGCGGGGTCCTGATCGCCCAGGAACCAGGAAGAGAAGGTAAACACTGTTGCTGCTTCGAAAAATGTCTCATAAAACTTACTTAAAGACTGGATTCATAGTGTTTCAGCGCAGTTTGATGTGTTTTAATTGTTAATATACGTGTCCAAGAAAAGTCATTTGTTTAAATGATATTTTAATGGACCACCAGCCAGTTTGATGACCGTCTTCAGCCGCCTGAAGCGACCTGCTAACCAGACCCCGTTTGACAAAACCGTAATTTATCGGTTTATTAACTAAAGAAAAGTACACGTGATAGAAAATACCGTTAAGACTTTTTAGATTTGAGGCGCACAGCTGAAACAACCAGTGCGCGTTGATAGTTACTGATTTATTAATTTTTGAAAGACCATCGATTACACGCATTCAGAACGTGTAAATGGTGTTTGTTAATGTTCTGCCAGTAAACTGACAATAACAACTGTCTTTAATTCGTGTGTGTGTGTTTCAGATGACGGTCCATAACCTGTATATATTTGACCGTAATGGCAGCTGTCTATATTATAACGAATGGAACCGCAAGAAGCAGGCAGGGATCTCCAAGGAGGAGGTGAGGGGACAGTTTTAATAAAAACACGACGAAATAAAACCTTCAGTCTATAGGAAACTAAACTGTCTCTGTCTCTGCAGGAGTTTAAGCTGATGTATGGGATGCTGTTTTCCATCCGTTCATTCGTCAGTAAGATGTCTCCTCTGGACATGTATCCTTCACAACAGCTACCTGTCTGTCTGTCTGTCAGTGCTGGAAGAAGTACTCAGATACTTTACTTGAGTAACAGTATTAATACCACACTGTAAAAATACTCTGTTACAAGTAAAGTTCCTTCAGTAACAGTCTGTCAGTATCATCGGTCAAATGTCCTTAAAGTGTTCAGAGCATCAAACTGTCTCTGTGTCTGTTCGACTGTTCCATCTTCTGTCATCACAGGATTTTTCCTCCTCATTTTGTTCACGACTGAAACTAATGATTCTTTTCATTCTGGATTTATCTGCTGATTATTTTCTCCATGATCAGTTAATTGTTTGTTTTGTAAAGATTCTGAAAACAGTGAGAAATGTGGTCACAATGATCCAGAGCCCAAAGTGACACCTTCACAGTGTTTGTTTGCTCCAAGCAACAGAACAAACCTGCAGACTGTTACAGACACATTCAGACTGTTACAGACACATTCAGATCAGTGAAGCATTATTTGTGAAGCTGAAACCATAAAATGTTTTTAGAAAACAAATGACTTCAATGGATGTCAAAATAATTGTAATTAATTTTCTGCCAATTGACTAATTGATGGAAAAATGTACAATATTTCTATTTGAGATGTAATTGAGTAGAAACAGAAAGACTCAAGTACAAGTACCTCAAAATTGTACTTAATTACAGTAATTGAGTAAATGTACTCAGTTACATTCCACCACTGTCTATGGTCCTTAGCAGCCTGTCTGTCCTCAGGAAGGAGGGCTTCCTGTCCTTTCAGACCAGCAAGTATCGTCTTCATTACTATGAGACTCCCAGTGGACTGAGGTTTGTCATGAACACTGACCTGTCTGTGTCCAACGCCAGAGAGACACTGCAGCACATATACAGCAACGTAAGAGACACACACACGAAAAATGACTGAAAGAGTCAAACTGAATCTGCAGGCTGTGTCATGTTGCAATGATTCTGTGTCATGGAGGACTTTTATTGTGAAGGATCTCTTAAGGAGAACTTTTGTCTAGAAAACATCATTGAACTGTCTCTCTCTCTGCCTCTGCCTGTCTGTCTCTCAGCTGTATGTGGAGTACATAGTGAAGAACCCGGTGTGTGTGTTGGCTCACAGTTTGGACAGTGAACTGTTCAGCAGTCGACTGGACGCCTTCATCAGAGCTCTGCCGTACTACAGCCCACGAGCTGCTTAATTCACACACACATGCAGTTTTATTGTATTTATTCTGAACATGAAGACATCCTTTTGTTTTTTTTAAACATTTCATCTGTTCAATTAAACGGCTCCAAACATGTAGCAGCTGTCTGTTTTCTTCTTGTTTGTTGGTGTCCAAGTCAAATCAAATTTTCGCATTTTCACTCAAAAGTCAAATTTGACACTAAGCTGATAAAATGCAGCTGAAGGAAAAATCTCAGAGATCCAGTTTTAAACAGAAGAGAATTGAAATGAGAGAAGGAGCAGCCAGAGCAGCTCATGGTGTCTGTAATTATTACTGATGAAAAAATGAGCCACACACACATTAATTCACAGAACAGCAGACACGAACAGTCTGAATGGGACTTTGAACTGGTTGAAGTCTGTCAGTAACTTCATGATCTACTCTGAAGGTTTTTCATATATCTATATATATATATACCAGATATTTCTGATACGTGACACATCTCAGAAAACAACTACAAAACCTGAGACGACATTTTTGACCACATCACACCTGTCCACCACTTTAACGTTTTAAAATCGACCTGAGCTACTCACCTCTGTCTGCTCCACGTCTCCATCAGCACTTCAGTATTCACGTGGACTCTGACTCTGCCACTGATTTTTTAACATCATACTGCATGTTCGTGGTTTCATCCCTGCCAAAGGTCACACACTGGCCCACAGGTACAACTCCCACCCATCTGCTGCACCTGGACCTGCTCTATCCGACCATCCTGCCATCCACTCCACCGCTCCTGTCCCCCCTGCCCACCAGGCCACAGAAAATTAGTCTGCAACATTTTTGATTTTAAGACAAAAATCCTCTGCTGTCAGTTTGTTTTCTGCCTCAATAAACTGAGTCTCAGACATTTGAATAACCATTTTAAAAACAAAAAACAAAACCACTCAAAAGAATTAAAAATAACTTCTCTGCAGCTTTAATGTTGAAACTGAATGATCAACAAAGCAGATCAATTCTCTTTATTGTCACAAAAAAAAACTGAAGCAGTGAAACAATGAAATGTTTTGAAAAGAACGACCTGCACAGGTGTGTCACACCCGTCAATGTCCAATCAGAGTCCACAGTTCAATCAGTCACAATCCTTTGCTTTGGCTGATGAGCCTGTGTCAACCAATCACATTCACAGAAACTCTAACGTCCAATAAGACTGTTTCCTGGGATGTAACGTTCTCAAACAGTCATTCTTCTGCATCAACTGTTTAGCCAATGAGCTGCGAGTTCACAGTCAAATATAAGGACCAATCAGCTCCCTCTTCTCTCTGTGTGTCAGTCACAGGCCAGGCCTGTTGCCATGGAAATGGAAGGACAACAGATTGTGCTTCCTGTGACACCTCAGAGACACCTGTGTCACAGCCTGTCCTGGTGACCTCACTTCCTCTGGGCGGGGCCTTTGTGGAACAGATAGATCGGCCGCTTCTTTCCTGAAAACACACAAATACACACACACACACACACACACACACACACACACACACACACACACACACAATGCAGGTGAGGCTGTCAGCATGTGTGTACCTGAATCATCTGGATGCATCAGTCATATCAGATATCGTCATTAAGTGGTTCAGATTTCATACAAACAATTAAACACAAGAACTGAGAACTATACAGACACGAGAGTTCGCCTGTATACGTGTGTGTGTGTGTGTGTGTGTGTGTGTGTGTGTACCTGTGTGTTTGAGGAGTCTGTATGAGGTGAAGCCCACACTGTCAGTCAGGTAGCCGGTGAACTGTTCAGGTCTCAGTCTCACAGTCCTGTAGTGACGACATGTCGACTCCTAACAAACAGGAAAAAACATGAGAGCCTTTAAATCTGAAACAACTGAAGAGCTGTATGTACACATGCGTGTTTGTGTGTGTACACACGTGTTTGTGTATGGGTGTGTATATATATGTATATGTGCAGACATATCTATATATCTTTATGTATATAGAAATGTGAGTGTTACCGAGGCCCTCTTGCTGTGGCTGTAGCTGCTCCAAGGTTGTGGCTCCAAGATGAATAATCCCCCCAGCGACAGGCTTTGATAGGCTCGTTTGAACAGTCTGACCACGCCCCCGTCACCTGACTGCAGCTGCACCCACTTGGTCATGCCCAGACACATGATGACATCATACTGACCCCGCCCAGGCCACGCCTCCTGGCCTGACACGTAGTCGCCCTGTGTGGGAGGAGTCACAGTGTTGACATCAGCAGGGTGATGATGTCACAGTGCTGAGGTCAGAGGCTCAACACTTTACTGAGAGAACAGGTGAACCTGCGTGAGACTCACCTGAATGAAGGTGATGTTGTTGGGGAACCTGGAGGATGATGATGATGATGATGATGATGATGATGGAGGGAGGAGGAGAGGAGGAGCAGCGAGAGGACCTCGACTCACCCTGAACGACAGGGGGAAGGAGAGGAGAGACAGAGCCTGCTGGAACTCCTCCATCACCTCCTCAACATCCTTCTCCTCCTTCTCTTTATTCTCCTCCTCCTCCCCCCTCTCTCCTCCCCCTCCTTCCCTCTTCCTTGGAGGAGAGGAGGAAGGTCCCTTGATTTCTCTTCTCTTCGTCCTGCGCTCCTCCACCACTAGGTCATGTGACAGGAAATGCCTGACGTTCTGCTTGGCAGCATGGACCAATCGCTCATCGAGCTCCACTCCCAAAATGTGGGCAGGGGCAAACCTCCGGGCAACAGCCAGTGTCATGTGACCAGCGCCACAGCCCACGTCCAGCACTTTCTTGTCTCTGAACCAATCGGCTTCCAGGAGGCGGAGCCGTGGGTCCTCCTCTGCTCCGACCCTCCCCTCCCACCTGTCACCATAGAAACCATGGTAGCCATAGTAAAAGCTGTGGTTGCCGTACTGATAGCGATATTTGTCCTTCTTCTCTGGTGGCTGAGTGGAGCTGGGCTGCGGTCCTCCACACCTGCAGGGGGCAGCACAAAGGTCATGTGACCAGGCAGTGAATAAATTTACAGATTTTAAATGAACCTCAGGCGAAACTCACCTGCCTGCTTTAGCCCCTCCCACCAGTGGTGTCTGGAATTTGGTTGGCTGAAGTGTAGTTGCCATGGTATCTGTTGACCTTGTTGAGGTGGTGCGGCGCCGTCTCCGTTGACGACCGTCGCGCTGGTTACCAGACTTGTGGGTGTGGCCTGGTGGAGGGTGGGTGTGTCTCCTCGGGAGGATAGGGGGCGGGGCTACATCATCTCGACAGGTTATGGCCGTGTTGAGTTCACAGGGGAGAGGAGATGTTGAAACACTGCCCTCTGTGGTCAAAAGAGGAACTGCATAATAACAAAAACAACAGAATAACATTAAGATCAACTAACCTCTCTTAAAGTATAACATTGCCATGGATTCAGTTACTCTATTTGTCTTGAGTCAAACTGTCTCTGATCACAGTTTGTTGAATTAGCTGTTAGCGGCTCCTGTTAGCAGTGCATCATGGAAGTACAGACAAGTCTCCCTGGATCACTTTGATAAAAACAGGAGGATTCTCACTTCTGCAGCATCTTTTTTCTTTGCTTTCTAAGTGGATTCATGGAGGTTTATTCTGGATGGACCTCACAGGTACTTAAATCCTCAGGAAGTGCTTCATGTCTGTGAGATCAGATTTGACTCAGTTTGGACTCTGAGAAGAAGGAGGCAGAGCTTTGACTCCCTTCTACTTTTTGGTGCCCCCCTGTGGAGGCTCTTATCTCTCTTTGCTCTTCGTCCTGCTGAATGTTACAGACCAGATCCTGGAGAATCACCAGGTTAAAGTGGAGCTCAGTGAAGGTTTCTGAATGAGTCTGAATGAGACTTTGCTCTGGTACATCATTCGTATGATTATGACCTGAAGCTCTGAAACGGTTTCTTTAGATCAATACATCTAAATATATCATGTCTCATTGTATATATGGAATGATTGTCTGCTCAAACAGAGCCATGTTTCATTGTTTATTTAAATCTGTTTTAGTCAACATTATCACAGCTACTCTTAATTAATCACATTAAACACATTAGAGATATTTATGTGGTTTTAAAAAAATTCAGAATTTCCATAAAACGCATAAAAACACGTGCCTGCAAATAAGTATTTTATAAGTTCTCTGAACGTGTAATTCCCGCTGAATCTACAAACACCTGTTTCATGTCTGTGTTCAGATCTGCCTGAGTTATGACTCAGTTATGACAGTTCAGTTCAGTTAGTTCCACATTACAAGGGCTACTCGTTTCCACTGTCAGTCTTTTTGGATGGTTCCAGTAACCGTCTGTCTGTCCGTTCTGTTCCGTCTGTTGAGGTTCTGAGCCGACACCAACAGGTGGAGGTGAAACACTGCAGACCACTGATTGGCCAGAACAGTGATGGTGGTCTGAGCGCAGCAGAGGAAAAAGGTCAGCAGGTAAATGTACAGGTGACAGGTGAGTGTCAGCTGAGATCAGACCTGAAGCCCCACTAACGACCTGCCTACACCTCAGAGAACTGAGTGTGGTGGAGAAAACACAGGTGGGTTCAGGTTTCAAGGCTCTAGACTGAGCTGTGTGTCACTGCCACTGCATACACACAGTATTGATACCTCACCTCCCCCTGCACCCCCCTTGAAACACCCCGAAAAACTCTCTCTCACTCAAACACACACACACACACACAGTCTTTACATATGTCACTTTTGGGGAATTTACATAGACTTACATTCATTTCCTGGAGACTAACCTGAAGGACGACCTGACCTTAACCTAACAATAACCTTAACCTAACAATAACCTTAACCTAACCTAACCTTAACCTAACAATAACCTTAACCTAACCCTAACATAACCTAACAATAACCTTAACCTAACCCTAACATAACCTAACAATAACCTTAACTGTTGACTTAAAAATCACAGTTTTCCAAATTGAGGACACCACTTTTTGTCCCCAGTTGCACCGCTGTCCCCAATCAACTGTTCTTGAGTCTAGTGTGTATCCCCAATTTGGACACAAGTGAACACACACACACACACACAGAGTTGTTGTAGTTTCCTGCTGCATCCACTAGGTGTCAGTAAAGTCTCACCTCTCAGTCCAGCTATGGAGGGAAACAGTCGAGCTGGTATCACCTCCCTCTCTCCTCCTCCTCCTCCTCCTCCTCCTCCGTGATGTCTGTTCCTGTGTCTCCTCCTGGACTTCAGGGGGGACAGCAGGACTCCCCCTTCCCCCTTCCCGTCCCCACCTCCTCCCTTTAGGTTCAGGGGATCTGTGATGTCCCGGGGAACCAGTATCTCTACAGGGTCCCCGCCCCGCGATGGCAGGGGCGAGCACTTTGGAGTCTCCTGATTGGTCGCCCTGGGGAGGAAAAGAGGAGTTTAATGTTTAAGAATGTAAAACTTCCAGCATTTGAAAATATTTCTTGGTTCCAGCTTCACAAATGTCAAGATTTGCTGCTTTTCTTTGAATTATTTTAAAAACTTTAATGCATTTTTTAATAATTTTGAGGTTTGGACTGATATACATAATGAGTTCATATGTATCTGATCTTATGTTCAAAACTTTCAGGGCTCTCCCTTTTTCCCGAACTTCTCCAGGCCTGGACAAAGTCATTTTAAAATTTGGACAGTGAACACACTGTTTTGAACTGCAGATGACCAAAGTTGGCCATTCAAATCTGTTTGTCAACCTGTCTGATCATTTCATGCTCTTATTTGTAACCATGTATTAACTCTTGTGAAACACTCTGAGACCCTTTTCTGTGAAGGGCTATATTAAATGAACTTTTCTTACTGTTACTGGGTGATTAGTGATGAATCACCCTGATGAATTAATGTCAAAGGGCCCAAAATGTTCTCAAATGTGCTGTTTTGTCTAAAACTCACATTTTTAAATCCTTAAGGAACCAAAATCTCAGATAAGAAATTTGACACATTTTAGAAGCTGGGATAATAAATTGTTTGATATTTTGTCACGCAAACTCATTCGATTCATCGACTAATCAATTAAATGTTGTGTCTCACTTGTTGATGTCTTCGTCCAATAGCGAGTTGAGGTTCAGTGGGTCAAAGATGTTTCCGCCCAACAGGAAGTGACTCGGCAGCATAGGCTCTGACTGGCTGTCACTGTTGGCACGGCGACGGCGCTTGGTCAGGCCCTTGAAGCCAACGCCCATCGAGTATCGCCTCTTTGTGATTCGCTGAGAGGGAGGAGCGGAGGTGGTGAGGGGGGGCTCACTACTACTGGGCGGATGGAGGCCATTTTTAGGACCTAGGGGGCGGGTCTTAGCTAGCTGTGGCTGCTCTGATAGGCTCACAGTGGTGGGGAAGGTGGGAGTGACCTCGTGAGGGAGGACAGTCTCTTTGTCCAATGACATCCTGATCATCTTCCACTCGCAGACAGATCAGCCAATCACAGTGATCTACAGAGAGATGGGAGTGGTCAGTCTGAGCAAAAGGAGGTAAGATACGATAAACCTTTATTCGTCCCACAGTGGGTAAAATTTGCAAACACAGGTAGAGCCAATCACATTCACCAGCTCATCAGACAGACGACAGAAATGAATCGATAATTACAAGTCCATATGATCGATTAACCAATTAACCAATTACAAAATTAATTGCCAAATATTTTCAAAAAACAATTAACCATTTAAGTCGTTTATAACTCATCAAATATTCTCTGCTGTCAGATTTCTTGTTTTTCTCTGTTTTCTATCATGATGTGAATCCGATTGTTTTTTAAAAATAGTACTAACGTGTCATATAGAAGAGGAATTACTGTGTGTGTGTGTGTGTGTGTGTGTGTGTGTGTGTGCACCCTGGTCTGACTGAACGCATCTTTTATAATCATCTAATATATAATAATATACGATAAGCAGTAATAAGGAATTATTTTATTCACATCATGTTCTCAGGCAGCTTTTACCAAACCTGGTGCCACCACAGTGTTTAGAACCAAAAACTGTGACCTTCTATAATCAGATGAGAAATATTACTGCGCATCCACAGAAACTCCAAAAGAGCTGAAGATGAAAAGAAGTTTTTAACCTGAAAACTTTAACAGATTTTATTTTTGAAAAAACTTAATTATCAACTGATTAAATCTGTCCTTTCAACTTTGCATGAAGAAGTTAAAATATAATTAAGGTAATACAACACAGAAAATATTTGACGGTTAAAGCATGATTTTCTCACCAAAGAATTAATCTGAGGATTAATGTTGATCACTGAAGTTTTGTCGGTGAAAATCTGTTATAATTTCTCGCTCTTCTTGTTCTGTAGAAAATCCAGAGAGCTTCAGTTTACTGAGATGTAACAGTCTGACACTTCTTCTTGCTTAAAGAAGCAACAAGATTATTCGATTATCAAAATCTTTGTGGATTAATTTTCTGTAAACTGACTAATTGATGTGTTGAACAGCTGCAGCCTCTGAACTTCTGACTGCTGGGTGAATTAAACCAGTGACGGAGGTAACTGGGCACTAACTCGTCTGGAAGTTTCACACCAACACACCTGTCACGGAATAAAACCTGTTTCATGGCAGCCACTGAGTTATCGATCAGTAATCAATCATACTCACTCTCACTCCAGTTCTTTGGTCCAGACCTCTGGCCTGCTGCCAAACATACATTAACGAGCCTCCTAATGTTTATGTGTCCCCACATCCACAGGAACCTCTCTAACCCCGCCCACGGCGCCTACTCCACCAGCCACGGAGTGTCGTCGTGAATAATGCAAACTAACCAAGAAACAAACTGGTGAACAGTTAGCTTCTCTAAGTAGCCACGTCCGGCTAACATGCAGGAAGTCTCGAGCGTGGAGCGACACACACCCCCAAAAAAACAACTAGCAAAACATCCCGAGAAGCCGCTCTGTGCTCTGTGCGTGAAAACGAGCCCCGCCGAGCTCACCGTGCGTGTGTGCGGTTCGATGAGTCATGACAGTAACTCAAATGTTAGCTACTAGCCATTAGCTGCTAGCCATCTTCTCATTGCGCTCCAAAGCCAAAACGACGATTTTATACCAAAGCCGCGGGGCCACGTGAGTGACGACCGAGTCCGCCAATCGTGTGCTGCGCTGAGTTCCCGCCTCTCCCAAGTTGTGACCAATCAGTCGATTGCTCGAACACAGCGGTGGTGTGATTGGTCGCAGGTATGAGAGGTGGGACAATGCGCGAGGAGAGAGGCGCCCTGATCAGCGCCTGATTAAAAAAACCAACACAGTTCAAAATAAACGTATAACGATAAAAATAACAACTTGTCGGGAAATATTTAGCGACCGTGAGTCCAAACACGCACAGCGAGTCAAACACTTTTGACCGGAGACATTTGATTTTTAACCTATTTCAGTCCCACAAACAGCCTGAACGTGCCCGTGTAACTCCCGGGGGTGTTCTGCCCTGAGTTTTGCTCTGAAGGTATCGATAAACCCCCTGACTGCTGTTTATGTTCTCAAACAAGCTCGACAGTCCACAGAAGTTATTACACCGCCTGTACCGATGGTTTGATTAAGAACAGGAGTAATTATATCAGTTTATTGCTCATCCACAGTCACAGACTTTTACTAATTTAAAAGCCAGCCTGAGAGGTAAAACTGAGGGCTGGGAACTTACCCATATACAGTAAATAGGTTGTTTATCCTCCTCAGAATAAACAACTAAAATGGTCATTTATTGTATTTTATATTGATTTGAGATGTATTTTAGTCTTTATCTTATGTGACTGAGCCAAAGACGACAGACAAGTCATGGGAGATGTTGTTCCTTCATGTTATCATTAACTTATTAACATTTTTATTTTCACAGACTAAAGAGAATAAAAAGGCTCAACATGGACAGTTTTACAGTTCTTTATAGAAACAGACAGTTTGTCAGTGTTTAAAGGAGCAGTTCAACATTTAGTTCAGCTCTTCTTCCCTCTGAGTTTCTGTAAAGTACAAAACCACTTTCACATCTGTAATCTGAATATGAAGCTACAGCCACTCACTGGTTAGCTTAGCTTAGCATTAGGACAGTTTGTAAACCTGAACTGATTAACAGGTTGTTTCTGGTTTATGTCGTCTGTTTAAGACAACAATGTTTCCATTTTATTATTATTACAGACACACTTCCTGTCACCACATTTATTTTGTAATTCAGTGTATTTGCATTCCTCACTGCTCATCTGACAAAACACTTGAACGCAACACACTCAGGCTTCAAATGTTCAACCTGTATTAAAAATGATTGAAATCATTGAAAGGAAAAGCAACAGATCTTCACAACTGTGAAGCTGAAACCATGAAATGTTTTTACAGGACAAATGACTTCAGTGATTATCAGTTTGAAATCTGACTCTCAGGAATAAACTGCAATAGAATAATGAATACTTATAAAGCCAAAGATGCAGCCAAGTGAGAAATATGAATGAAATATAAAGATCAAAGTTCTTCAGATTACATGTGATTATTTTCCCCTGCTGCATCTTTTGTCCTCAGGGAGGCGCTACAGACCACTACTGAGTTGTCCTAACCACCTGTGTTGTTTTCAACAGTGGACATTAAAGACGCCTCCTAAATAACCAACTACAAAACTAGTTTGAACTGGACCTGAGAACATAAAGTTGTATTTTCATGTGTTCTTTTTAAAATACAGCTTAATGTCCTTCTATATTTATTATTTTTAGCACCTTTTTATTTCCATGTGTCCATTCAGATGCACTTTAAAGACTCGGGATCGATTCATATGAAACTCACCGGACAGAAAACGTGTTCCCTCTGTCTCTGCTGCGAACTTTCCTTTATTTTGTAAAAACGTGAAACATGGTACCAACGCAGTTCGCTTGTCTCAACACATACTGAAGAATTTCTGTCTGCCTTCATGTCTCCATTGTCGAGTAAATTGGGGTGGACAGATGTGTGCTGAGCTGGAACAGCAGCACATGAGCTAACGGCTGGAACACACCTCGACTGTTGTCACACTTCCTGAATGACCATGTGGTGGAACTGTGGGCTAATTTTATTTTCTATGGTGTGTCATGAATACCAGAAAGAAGCAACCATAGAAGAAGAACCAGGTAAACTACACAGATGAGCAGCAGCGAGTGAATAAAGTTACAAGCTTAATCTAAAGAATACAGGTAATTTCCATTGTGAAACAGTGAACGCAGCACCGACCCCTTTCAGAAAAAAGGCTCAATAATGATTTCACGTAAGCAAAGTGATTTTGACTCTCTGTGTCTGACTCTGTTTGTTCTTTGGAGATTTTTTTCATCTTTTATTTTTCTGTTGTTCTGATTGTTTTGTTATAACTGTTTTCCTTTGATTTTATTATTCTTTTTCTACCACTTCATTTTGTAGCACTTTTTATTTCCACATCACCATATAAATTATACATAAATTCAAATAATTGAAGTTTGAATATAATATGAATATGATTGAATATAACGATGCAATTAAAAGCATTAAAATATTAATAATTCAGATTTAGTTTAACAGAGCTGTCAATCAGACTGTAGCTGACAGCATCGTCCAATCCTGTGGTCTGAAAACTGGAAGAGGGCGGGGCCACAGTGCATATCTGTCTGCCCGTGTTCCAGAGGGCTGATGGGAGTGGAGGAATCAGGACTACATTACCCAGCATGCACTGTGTCTGGTTGTAAAATCCCCAAAGAGGATTAATGTGGATCAGAAAGACGACATGCCGCTGAAGAGAGAAGGTGAGACGTTTTTATCAACATTATCTGTCTTCACACAGAGCATGTGTTTAGAACTGTGTGTGTGTGTGTGTGTGTTTCCTGTTTGTGTTATTTCTCCTCCACATTCTTCACTTTTTTCCTCTTCACTTTGTTTCATCTTGTCATCACTAATATTTGTTTCATGTATTCTGTGTGTGTTGTCACCCTCTGACCTTTGACCTCTGACTGACAGAACTTCTGCATAGCAGGAAGAAGAACTGTGTCGTTCTTCTTTCCTGTTTTTAGCTCAGAGTGTTTGTTTGTTTACCAGACAGCTCCAACCAGAAAGCTGCTGCATCATGTGACCTGAACTTTTGCTACTAGAATACTGCTACTAGTACTACTATGACTACGACTACAACTACGACTACTTGCACTCCACTGCACACGATGTGCATCCTGCTCCACCTCTTTAGGGTCACTGGAATAAACTGATCTCTCATTATGGAAACTCTGTGGATGAGCTGAGATTTTCATCAGTCATGGGCAGAAGAAAATGAATAACGAGTAAAACCACAGTAAAAAGCTGAGCAGCGGCGTCTCGTTCATGCTGACTCAATGATAATGAAACCCATAAAAAACTTGGCATGATGATAAAATTTATGATGGAAAAAAAGGACGAGCAAAATCATGAGCAAACAGGATTAAAGGCTCAGTCACACCAACATTTAAAACTGTGACGTTTTACTGTTTTTTCGGGGTTTTGCCTTTATTTTGACCGTCAGCGACAGGAAACCTGAAACAGGTGCACCATGAGGTCATGGGACGCTCTGAGATCAGGTCATTTCAATGTAATCACACATCAACCATAAGTGGATGGATGTGGACCAGCCATTGGTGGAAATAACACTCTGAACCTTTACTTAAGTAACAATACTATGTCAAAATGGGATTTTCCTGTTGGAGCCTCCAGGTGGCGCCAGTTTGAACTACTTTATATACAGTCAGCTAGTTTCGTCCAGTGGTTCAACCTGAGGGGTCGGGCCCCTCCAGAGGTCACAGATAAACCTGAGGGGTCAACACAGGATTCAAGGAGGGAAAAGAAGAAAAAACAAAGTTCTGATTCTCAAACATGTTTTCTGTTTCTGGAGTTTTCTGAGAAAGAAACTATGTGAGGAAGTTTACACCAGAGACAACGACAAATTTACACTGGAGACAAGACACACTGAATTTACACCGGAGACGACGACACACTGAATTTACACCGGAGACGACGACACACTGAATTTACACCAGAGACAACGACACACTGAATTTACACCAGAGACAACGACACACTGAATTTACACCAGAGACAATGTCACACTGAATTTACACCTGAGACAATGTCACACTGAATTTACACCGGAGACGACGACACACTGAATTTACATCGGAGACGACGACACACTGAATTTACACCGGAGACAACGACGCACTGAATTTACACCGGAGACGACACACTGAATTTACACCGGAGACAACGACGCACTGAATTTACACCGGAGACGACACACACTGAATTTACATCGGAGACGACGACACACTGAATTTACACCGGAGACGACGACACACTGAATTTACACCGGAGACGACGACACACTGAATTTACACAGGAGACGACGTCACACTGAATTTACACAGGAGACGACGTCACACTGAATTTACATCGGAGACAACGTCACACTGAATTTACACAGGAGACGACGTCACACTGAATTTACACAGGAGACGACGTCACACTGAATTTACACAGGAGACATGACACACTGAATTTACACCGGAGACATGACACACTGAATTTACACCGAATTTGACGACACACTGAATTTACACAGGAGACGACGTCACACTGAATTTACACAGGAGACGACGTCACACTGAATTTACATCGGAGACAATGTCACACTGAATTTCAAGTCATGTCAAAAGGATAGAAACTACGGCTTTAACCCTTTTATGTTTTCTATGGTAAATCTAAATCTGTAAAGTAACTGAAGCTGTCAGATAAATTTAGTGGAGTAAAAAGTACAATATTTCCCTTTGAGATGTGGAGGAGAAGGAGAAAGACTCATAACATGCAAATACTCAAGTAAAGTACAAGCCTCTCAAATCAAAGTACAGTACTTCAGTAAATGTACTTAGTTACATTTCACCACTGGAACCAGTCAGGCCCAGTAGAGTCCAGTCGAGTCCAGTCGAGTCCAGTAGAGTCCAGTCGGGTCCAGTCAGGTCCAGTCGGGACCAGTAGAGTCCAACAGAGTCCAGCAGAGTCCAGTAGAGTCCAGCAGAGTCCAGTCGGGTCCAGTCGGGTCCAGTAGAGTCCAGTCAGGTCCAGTCGGGACCAGTAGAGTCCAGCAGAGTCCAGTCAGGTGCAGTCAGGTCCAGTCGGGTCCAGTAAAACCTGTCTTGGTTGTTCTCCTCAGATACTGAGCGCGCTCTGCAGGTGATGGAGGCCTGTCAAGCCGGAGCTGCTGAAGGGGTCAAAGGTCGTGCAGAGAAACTGCTGAACATCTTTCAGAGTGACCTGTTTCAGGCCCTGCTGGGTAACATACATGTTCAAAACACACACACACACACACACACACACACACTGAAACACACTCATGTTAAAAACACTCATGCTGTTTGAAACACAGATTTCTCCTTGTGTGCACACAGGAATAAAAACAAAACCAACATTCAGAAAGATTCATCTTTCAGTTTTTTTTTGGAAGTTCTGCCCCCTTGTGATACTACAGTGACTTCCTGTTTACGTAGCTGATTGATGTCGATTGGACATTGCTGCGGATGTTTCCCAGCAACAGATTTACACATCAACAAGTCGTTACTAAGACATTTGTTTGGTTTTGATGACTCAACCTGATTTGGTAACTAAATCACCGTCACCAGTTTGAATCGAGTCAGCAGTTGCTGAGACTCGGTGAAGGATGGATGAAGAGCTGCTGCAGCTCAGGTCCGATGTCTCCACTCTGCACTGAGTTAATCTGGTCTTAATGGTGTCATCAGTGTGACGTCACAGACACATCACAGCTCAGTGATTGGACGAGATCTTTACACCACATATAAGGGATTAGCCCTGTGTGTGTGTGTGTGTGTGTGTGTGTGTGTGTCTGTACCTGTGATCTGTTTGCTGGCTCTCTGCTCCGATTGGTCGATCATATCAGCAGGTTCACATGTTTGCTGTTGGTTTCAGCTTGAAGGTGTGAGCAGACGTGTTCATGAGGAAAAAACTGTCCTGCTCAGTCAAAACAAAGCCTCCAATTATTTGGTCACAGTTACAGTTCAGACCTGAATCAGACTTTGTGTCTATTTATTAATTCTCTCAAACTGCAATTAAAAAAAGTTTCTTATCAGATATGAGTTAAATATTACACTTAAGTTATACACATATCTGCAAATGTACATGTATATACTGTAAACTCTGAATACACACAAATATACAGAATGTAATGGCAGTGTTCCAGTTTTCACGATCACTGACTTTAAAGCTAAATTCAAAAAAGAGGAATCTGCATGTAACAGTAGAGCTGATGAACATCTGACACAAATAAACAAGGAAGTAACGTGTGTGTGTGTGTGTGTGTGTGTGTGTGTGCAGACATACAAGAGTTCTACGAGTTGACAGTTTGTGAGAACCAGATGACTAGCCGACCACACACACCTGGACAGGTACGAACACACCTACACACATGCACACACTTTCTCTTGCTCTCTCTCTCTCTCTCTCTCTACATATATATATATAATCCACATGGCAACACCCATCGCTGTTACCTAGCAACAGCTGCAGCAGCATTACCAGGGCAACAGCTGCATAACACCATGGCAACAGGAGCCCTACCCCCACCTCCTCCTCCCTCTCGCTCTCTGACACTTTTTCTCTCTGTCTCTCTACCTCTCTCTCTCTCTCTCTGTCTTTTTGTCGTTCAACCAGCGAGTGACTCAAGGAGGTGCACACCCCCACCCCCCCAAAAAAGAAAAAACACACCAGTCTTCATCTTCCTCGCTCGCCCCCCCTCCGTCTCTCTCTCTCTCTGTCTCTCTCTCGCTCAGTGCTGACAGACGAAAGGATAGAGGAGGCGAGCGAGCGAGGACAGACAGACAGCAAGGAGAGAGGGGGGGGAGGGCGACAAAGAGAGAGAGAGATCGAGCATGAGTGTGTGAGTGTGTGTGGAGATGTGTGTGTGTGAGTGTGTGTGTGTGTGAGTGTGTGTGTGTGGATATGGACTGCCTCTGCATTGTCACCACGAAGGTAAGAGCAGACCGCCCGCATGCATCCACTAAAACACACACACACACACACACACACACACATACACTCATGGTTTAGGAGGACACACATGTATGTCCTCATAAACCATGTGCATGTGTGTGTGTGTGTGTGTGTCCTCATAAACCATCAAAGCCGGTTTTCATGTGTGTGTGTTTGCTGCTTCTGTCATGTTTTCATTGACTGCCCTGTGTCACTCTCTCTTCGTGTGTGTGTGTGTGTGTGTGTGTGTGTGTGGTTAGCATGGCCACATAGCTCAGGCTAGCTCCAGTGTGCAGGTAGCTGTTAGCAGGGCCATAGCCGGGATGTTCACTTCAGCACATGTGGCGGCAGCAGGTCACATGTAAAAAGGCACATGTGAAGTTTCAGACATTCTATGTGATGCAGCCACTTTGGGTCTCTGAACAGCAAAATGAAGATGAATGAAATAAATATTTGCTCTGTAATAATCAGTTTGAATTACAGCAGAAGTGCAACAGGTCTCAGTAATAATATATTAGAATGCAGTGTCACTTTGATGTGTTGCAGTCCTTGTTGTCCTCACACAGTTTAGAACTGCGCACAAACGTGAACAAATTCATTTGAAAGTTTTGTGTGTTTGGTCACATTTGTTCAACGTTGATCTTATTTTGAAAAAGACTAAGACCTGAGATACTCTCTTTTATTTTTTCTTTTGTGCACGAGCTAATATGATTTCACCTAATATGGATCTTGAGTGAACAACTTCTGTGAACAAGATACATGTCGTGTGCAAACAAGACAAGATAACAAACCTACAAGCTCTTGTTCATAGAAGTAATTGTCTTGTTGCACAAGTTTATGGCTTGTTCACAAAAGTTATGTTGTCCACACAATTTGTAATCTTATTCCCACAAGATGTGGCTCTCGTTTGCACACGTTATCACACAAGGTATGGCTCTTTTCCACAAGAGCTCTAACAGGAAGATAGAATCTGTCAGGACTTGACACATCACATGTGAACGTGAACGTTTGTGAACATGTGTATTTCACTCACACACTGACTGGTTCATGTGAGCTTTGGACATTTCAAACATAATAAATTCACATATAGGCACATGTGCTTTGTGGTTATTAGGGAGTGAAGTACTCAAACTGTATTTGCCGGCTAATATTAACCCTGGTCTGCTGCTATTTCATCTGTGGTTTGGTCCAAAATCTGCTGGTGACTCAGCTCCACTTTCCAATATTTACTGATGTTTTACTTCTTGATTATTTGTGTTAGATTTGGATTTGGTTTGATCTTATATTTCCTGGTCTTTTAGCTCTGGTTTGGTCTGATATTTATCAGGCTTTTAATCCCCAGTTTCTTCCTGGTGTGATATTTGTCTACTTTCCTCAGAGAGAGAGAGATGGATTGAGAATGGATCAGAAATAGCTTCTACTATCTTTAGCTACTTCAGTACTGCTAATGGACACACACACACACACACACACACACACACACACACACACACTTTCTGCTGAGGATGACTGTTCATGCAGACCTTTATACATTATGACTGAACGAACAGTTCTAGAAGTTTCCTGGCGTAAAGAAGTAGAGAAGTTATATTTTGGTGTTCGTACAATGGTAATAAATGATAAATATTGTGTTCAGTTACTTTGATTACTTTAGATCCGTTTGGTTTGAGACCATTAGGTTCAGTTTAGACCGACAATCTGATCGTATGATACTGAAATGCTCTGTGCTTCAGTGGTTCAAAGCTGAATTTAAACTCAAGACAAAGTTCTCACATTAGAAATCTACACAAAATAACATGGGATCTGAATATAATGTGGCAGGATCCCAAAGCAACACTTACCAAGTGCCGGTGGAGGGTAGCGCTTTCTGTTCGGTGAGTAACTTTCAGATTGCTGTCCGTCGCACTGGAGGGTAAATGCTTGAACCGAATGTATGATGAGAGTATTTAAGTCCTTTTAGATTCATTTCCGGGCGCCGCTTCAGTCCTTCAGCTGCAGCAACTTTCTTGTGCTTTCACTCCCACGTTTTCATTAATTAAATGCTAAAATCATAAAAATATTTCATACATTTCTATACAGGCGGATTTTAAAAATTCACTTTAAAGACAATCAAAAAATCTAATTGTTATCAGCAAAATCCACAATATTTTTGTTCAACAGGTCGACAAGTTCCTCTTCTGAAAGCTGTTGGAAACACTGAAGTCAAACCAACATGCAGATATGTTGGCCAGGAAAAAATATGCTTGGCTGGTGGATTTTTTTCATCTACGATTTTCCTTGATGGGTGAATCAAACAGTTGTTTCTGACACTGACGTGGTTTGTGTTGTGAAGGTATGAAACAGCGTTGGACAGTGAGTGTCGAGAAGCGCTGAGGCCACACGTCAGTCACAAACATGTCTAAACACAGACTATAATTATCAGGCAGGCAGATTTCCAGCATCACGTCAACACACAGCCACACATGTTCAGACTAAATGAGCCACTTTACTCTTCACTGTCTGAAACTGATCTGAAGTCAGATCACTGTGATCAGCTTCATGCACTCAGAGATTCTTCTTCATGTCTTTTATTGGTGTGTGTAAGTTATATATAGTCACCAGTGATCCTGTTCAAGTTACGCTCAACTGGGTCGTTTTGGTGCTGAAGTGGTTTACACGGGACTGACAGGTAGACAGACAGGTGAACAGAAAGACAGACAGGTCAACAGGCAGACAGGTTAAAGGTGCACTCTGCTGATTCTCTGCCGTGTGTTTCCAGATGTTGTGGATTTATAATGCTTGTTTTAAAAGTTGTGTACATCCTTTAATGTCAGAGGCTCATCAATGCTCATAAACTGAAACAACCTGACCTCTGACCTCTGGAGCTGCTCCGGCCTACGTCAGCTGCTATGTCCGTGATGGAGAGGAGGTCATGTGACTCAAGTCCGTTTGCTGACACCTGTATTCCTCATATATGTTTACAACATATTCATAATTTTGTCTTCCTGATTGTTGAAGCTGTTGAACTGTTCTGTACACACGACTTCTACTTCCGGTTTGTCCGCTTTCCTCACCTGAAGCGAGGCTCTAAGGACAGCGGGGGTTGTATGTTGTACAGCTTGTAAAGTCCCTTGAGGCAAGTTTGTAGTTTGTGATGCTGGACTATTTACATAAAACTGACTGCACTTGACTTGACCAGCATAACAGACCAACCTCCCATTGCATTGTGGGTGATGTAGGCATCAGGTGTTGATAAGGAACTTGTGAGTAAAAAAAGAGGATATGTCTGGTTTTAAACTGTTCATCAGTGTCTGGTGATGTCAGTTGCCAGGCAACAGAGGCTCTCAGGGCCTTTTTTTACTATGGTAACCGTATCATCATCCCTCCATTAAACTCTCTGGAGGAGGTTTTGAAATTTGTCTTTAGGTCACCTTGATGTGTGTGTGTGTGTGTGTGTGTGAGACGATGATGTCATGGATTAATAACCAATCATATGAGTCTAACCTGAGTCAGACAGACAGGGGTCTTTGGTCCAAAAGTTTGAGACCAATACTAATTTTTTTAACAATTTCAGTGAACAGTCGAATCTTTCTTGAATCTTAAATTTCAGAATATCTTTGGTGACAGCTTGTTCTCGAGCTGGACTCCAAAGGTCTGTACAGAACCTGACGACCTCTGACTCATTATGATTATTTACAGGTTTACATGAGAATATCTGTAATGTGTTCTCAGAGTTTTGGACCCCACTGTATATATATTTTTTATTTACATTATTATTCTTCCTTCAACTACGAAAATGAATCCCTTAAACTCATGTTAATTTACCCATTAATAAAGATTTAGCTGCAGTATTTCAATGTGACATTAAAGGGAGGTTCATATATTGAACTTGCAGTGTGGAACCTTTGTCTCCCCCTTGTGGCAGTGAGAGGAATGACTCAAACGACCGTCACCACGGTTGCTCCTCCCTTCGGCTCTGACAAACCAATCATTTTCTGGTTTGCTCAATGGATGAGCTGCTACCTTGATGGTTTTGAAATTATCCGTTGATGTGCAGCATAATGGGAATCCTGGACATACAGGTTGCTAATGCTAACTGCTAACGCTAACACCCGGTGTGATCTGTGTCTCTGCAGAAATATCGTTACCAAGATGATGAGACTCCGCCTGTCGACCCCAGCCCCGGTCACATGACCCACGGACGCAGCACCGAGTTAAGCCACGCACACCTGGACGGATACACACACCCTGCTGCACTCACCGTACGCACACACACACACACACACACACACACACACACACACTGTAGGGTTCTGCATTACACTTTTAGGAATTCAGCTGTCAAACACAGTGGTTCAGTGGTTCAGGAAGTTTGAAAGGAGGATCAGAGAGAAGATGAGTGAGAAGGTTAGAAAGGTCACTGAGGACAATCTAAGAGTCCTTTAGGAGGTTTGAGAGGTCTTCATATGGTCCGAGACGTCCTCCAAGAGGTTCTTGTGGTGCTTAATAGTAACACCAGTGTGTGTGTGTGTGTGTGTGTGTGTGTGTGTGTGTGTGTGTGTGCCTTACAAAACCTCAGTTCAGTGGTATTATAAAGTCTTACTTACTATTTAACTGTGTGAATGATCTGCAGTATTTTCTCTCAGTTTTTCTGTTTCTCTCAGTGGAATCAGGTTCTGCTCTGCTCTCACCAGCAGAGGACGCTGTTTACTGCAAACTGAGCTGAACACTGACAGAAATTAACGCAGAGATTTTAGTGACAACAGCTCAAAATAAGTGACAAACTTGATCTTGAAAAGGCCTGTTAGTGTTGCGGCTAACACTCCGCACTGATCCTTGAGGAGTCCTTGAAAAGGCTCCGAGGGTCTTTGAGGAGCTCGTGGGGCCTGATGAGGTCTGGGATGTCTCACAGGTCCACGGGTCCACGGGTCCATGGGTCCACAGGTCCACAGGTCCATGGGTCCACAGGTCCACGGGTCCACAGGTCCACAGGTCCATGGGTCCACGGGTCCAGACAGGTCCACAGGGAGACAGTCTAAATGAAACTGAGAAGGTTGTGGTGACCTGTGAGGATGGTTGAGAGCTCCTTCAGGATCAGATGATGCTGTTGGTCCTTGAAAAGGTTTCACGAGTCCACACACATCAACACACATCAACACACAGTGACACACACACACCAACACACATCAGCACACAGTGACACACACACATCAACACACATCAACACACAGTGACACACACACACCAACACACATCAGCACACAGTGACACACACACATCAACACACAGTGACACACACACACCAACACACATCAGCACACAGTGACACACACACACCAACACACATCAGCACACAGTGACACACACACATCAACACACAGTGACACACACACACCAACACACATCAACACACAGTGACACACACACACCAACACACATCAGCACACAGTGACACACACACATCAACACACATCAACACACAGTGACACACACACACCAACACACATCAGCACACAGTGACACACACACACACAGTGACACACACACAACACACATCAACACAGTGACACACACACACCAACACACATCAGCACACAGTGACACACACACATCAACACACAGTGACACACACACACCAACACACATCAACACACAGTGACACACACATCAACACACATGACACACACACACCAACACACATAAAAACACTTCCATGATCAAAACCGCAAGCATCACAAAGATAGATGCACACACACACACGCACATGTACAACTCGCGTGGGCTGCCTCTGACTGTCATACGTCACCATGGCAACACAGAGGATGAAGGGGGGTGTGTTACCATGGCAACAACATTAGCCTGGAATCCTTCGCTCTCTTTTTCTTTATGTCTCTCTCTCTCTGCCAGCGGCCAAGTGACATCACATAGGGGAGGGGATTCCTTTGGAGAGAGAGAGAGAGACAGAGAGAGAGACAGAGAGAGAGAGAGAGAGAGAGAGAGAGAGAGAGAGAGAGAGAGAGAGAGAGAGAGAGAGAGAGAGACTGAGAGAGACTGAGAAAGAGAGAGAGAGAGACTGAGAGAGACAGAGAGAGAGACTGAGAGAGAGAGAGACTGAGAAAGAGAGAGAGAGAGACTGAGAAAGAGAGAGAGAGGAGAGAGAGAGAGAGACAGAGAGAGAGAGAGAGAGAGAGAGGGGCTGGTGTGCAGTGGAGCGTCAGGAGGGTGGTGTGCAGTGGAGCGTCAGGAGGGTCGAGCAGAGAGAGAACGAGCGGAGGAGGAGGAGGAGGAGGAACGAAGGATGACAGAGAGGGCGAGTGATAAACAGCCTCTCTCTTTTTGTTTTTTCGAAGGATTTATTCACTCTTCATTTCTCTTCTTCTAACAAAGGATTCTTGTCGTTTATCAGCTCCCTCCTCTCTCTCCTCTGGATGAACGAGGGATGACAGAGTGATGAGCCGAGCTGTCAGTCATGTCTCAGGCTCTCTGCTTCATTAACGCGTCCAGGAAACATCACCTAACGAGCTGAGCGAGTTCCTGTTGAGAACAACCACTCTCTCCTTTGGTCCTTTTGTCTTTTCTGTTTGGTTGTTAATTATTCATCAGTCACTCCATCAGTCTTTATGTAACAGCCTGAAGAGAGAGAGAGAGAGAGAGAGAGAGAGAGAGGCAGAGGAAACAGGAAGTGATGTTTGTGTCGGTGTGGTACGCTAAGAAGATGGGAAGAAGATTCATCAACAACGTGAGGAAAGCAAAGCGACACAGGCAGAGGATGATGGTAGGAACCACTGATCACAGCATCAGTAGCTCTTCTTAGCATGTGATTGGCTCTGGACCGGAGGGGAGGGGCTCTACCGTAACCAATCAAGCTGTAAGGTGGACAAACTCTCAGTCACCTGCCTCTGTCAGGAGGCGGGACTAATGCTGCAACCACGTCTGATTGGCCACTTTTTATTTACCTGTTTATTTGTGAGGGAAAGGTTGAGCCTGGATCATGTTTTTGAAGGTCAGAGGTCGGGGTCTGGACATCTGTCCTTGTGAACCTGGCTAACTTTAGTTAGCTACAAGACAGTTAGTGTCAACTTCAGTTCGTGACTTCACTTCAGTTAGATTTTACTCTTTGTTTTTAGTTTAGCTTCAACTGAAGACTTTAATCTTGGACTTGATAAAAGTCAACGATGTTTAAATTTGACTTTTAGCTTCAACTGCAGTTAGCAACCACTCGATATATATTTCTTTGATTTTAGATTTTTATCTTTGACTTTAGGCAGCTACAAGTTAGATTCTTGACTTTGATAGTTGACCTTGGTTAGCTTAGCTTCATCCTGTTAGCTTCAACATAAGTTAGCAACGAGATTTTAGCTCCAAAACTGATAGTTTTGACTTCAGTGAGCTGCTGGAGTGTTAGCCATGTTAGCCGTTAGCTGTTAGCCATTAGCAGGGTGCAGCTGAGTGTGGGTGGGCGTGTTGGAGGCTGTGACATGAATCTGATCCCCTGTAAACACACAGCTTCCGTCATGGCGTCACTTTGAGGACAGTTTTCATCAGAGGAAGCTTGTTGTTGTCTCAGACCTGCAGAGTTTCACACAGAGCAGCTCAGGTGAAGATCAGAGAGCAGAAGACGCTCGACTGCTTCAGTCGTCATGTTTCCTGTAAGAGATTTCATTCGTCACCACGATGATTCGTACAATAACCGACTTCTGCACACGACAGTAAAGTGAAACATCCAGTTTCTTCATGTTGTATTTTTTGATCTTGGTGCTCGTTCTGATATACTGCTAACTGTTAGCTTCAACTGACGTTAGCTAGCTTTGACTTCAATGTGTTTTTATCTTTGTCCTTAGTCAAACACTAAACATTCAGCTCAGACTAGTTTAATGTTCAGTCAGGTTGAACATGAAGCTCTGATTGGTTCTTGTGCTCCAGGTTTGTTGTGGCCTGAGATCCCACCTGTTATTCCACTGTGTGTGTGGTCGAGAGACTTAGACTCAGAGTGGCAGAGAGAGAGAGAGAGAGAGAGAGAGAGAGGCAGAGAGAGAGAGGGAGAGAGAGAGAGAGAGAGAGAGAGAGAGAGGGAGCGAGAGGCAGAGAGAGAGAGAGGGAGAGACAGAGAGAGAGAGAAGGGGGAAGAGAGAGAGACAGAGAGAGAGATGTCAAAGGAAATGAGGACTAGGTTTAATTAATTCAGAGAGAACTGTAACACAGTCTCTCTCTCTCTCTGTCTCTGTCTCTCTCTCGCTCTCTCTCTCCTGCTGTCAGTCTGCCTCTCTCGCCCCCTCTCTCTGTCTCTGTCTCTCTCTCTGTCTTTGTCTCTGTTTGTCTCATTCTCTCTCTCTCTCTCTCTCTCTCTCTCTCTCTCTCTCTGCTGTCAGTCTGCCTCTCTCGCCCCCTCTCTCTCTCTCTTATATAACTCTATTGAAGCTCTCCTCCAGATTCTCCAGAGACAAACACAGTGAACTGAACTGTGTGTTGTAGTGTTGACAGCTGTTCAGCCCCTCAGGGACTGAAGCAGAGTTCACTGTGTTACTGACAGACAGGGAGACAGACAGACAGACAGACAGTCGGGCAGACACATGATTGTGTTGGTCTCATTCAGCGCTCTGTTTGTTGAGTGAGGTTAAAACCTTGTATCTCCAACATGTTGACCTAAACTAAAGTGCAGCTCATGATATTAACTTCCTGTATGGAGAGAAGTGGGGATGTTGTGTTGTGTGTGACGATGTGATAAAATCGCGTCGGATGCTGCAGGAGACGTTGATGCAGTGACATTTCAGCGCTGGGAAAAGGACGTGTGTGTCCTGGCAGCGTGTTCGACCGTGATGATGGACGTCACCACGGCGTGCAGGCTGGCGTGCAGGCTGGCGTTTGGAGGTGTGTGTCGTGTGCTCACGGGTCAAAGCACGCTCTCATTGTCTGGTATATAAATATAGATTTTGGACACAGTCAGTAGTTTTGAAGCCACACACACGTTACATGTAACAACCTGTGCTGTTACTTTCAGCTCTGCCACCGCAACGACACGAGTCTGTCATGAGTCGAAAGCTTGTGGGCATGTTGGCATGGAGCACAAAGTGAACATACTTGGCTCTGATTGGTCAGTTATTTTTTCATATTGACTTGCTGAAATGGCTCATTTTCTACAATTCTACAACTTTTATCCAAAGCGACGTACATCTGAGAGTTACGTTCACACACCGATGGAGCAGCCATCACGGTTCAGTATCTTGCCCAAAGACACTTTGACTCGTAGATCGAGCCACCAACCTTCTGATTGGTGGACGACTGCTCTACAGCCACTCATGATCGTTCTTCTTCGGGTCCTGGTGACTGGTTCTATCACAGCGTATTGCTTTAATGAAGCAGAAAAGAACTTCTGTGTCACTGAGAGTCAAAAGCAGCTGAGTGGTTGTTGCTCCTGCACATCCCTGAACCTCGCGGTGCCGGATCAGTGTTGTGACCTTCTGCTCACAGCCTCTTAGAACAAGCAGAATCCCCCTCTGAACCCACATGATGGTCACCAGCACCAGAAGCAGCACAGTGAGGAAACACTGCTGTCCACTCTGGCCACACCTGAGCACACCTGGTCCACCTGGACGGTCTGTGGTGCTCAGAAGAAAACACTGACCTAGATTGTCCTGAACACCTTCAGGAAGCAGCTGGAAGCACCGCAGCAGGCGACACACACATCACAGGCAGCAGGTTCAGGCTGTTCACCAACTCATCCAAAACCAGCTGCTCATCCACCTGTTGGCAACACACACCTGGCTATGATTTACCCAAACACCTGAGCAAGTGAACATGTCAGCAACCTGAGGAGCGCCGAAGGAGCCAGCGGGTGACCCTTATTATTAACATGGGACCACACAGATAGAGCTTTGCTGATGGCTAAATGTACATCACAGGTTCATGTCCATGCTGTGTCTGACTGTCCACTCACAACAATCTGTTCACGTTTATATTCATGTTGATGAATCAAAGTGTGCAGCTTTAAACTCAGCGTGTTGATGAGACGTCAAACACCTCCGTCTTCATACTGTGATATGTGATTGGCTGTCTCTGCAGGAAGTGATGTAATTATCAAGATGAGTGCGTGGAGGAGAGAGACAGGTGGTCGCCAAGGCAACTGGCCCCCTAAGGGCTCAACAGCTGTTATCATGGAGTTGCCGTGGAGATGCTGGATCATGTGATGATGTGATTTTTTTCACATTTTTTTTCAGATGAACGGATCAGAGGGAGAATTGGAGTATGAAGAGATCACATTGGAGAGGGTGAGACACACAACAACACAGTAATACACACAGTAATACACAATAAACACAGTAATACACACAAGAACACAGTGATACACACAACAACACAGTAATACACACAGTAATACACACAAGAACACAGTAATACACACAAGAACACAGTGATACACACAGTAATACAGTAATACAACAGTAATACACACGAGAACACAGTAATACACACAGTAATACACACGAGAACACAGTGATACACACAGTAATACACACAAGAACACAGTGATACACACAGTAATACACACAAGAACACAGTGATACACATAGTAATACAGTAATACAATAATACACACAACAACACAGTGATACACACAGTAATACACACAACAACACAGTCATACACACAACAACACAGTAATACACACAGTAATACACACAAGAACACAGTAATACACAGTAATACACACAGCAACACAGTAATACACACAAGAACACAGTAATACACACAAGAACACAGTAATACACACAAGAGCACAGTGATACACACAGTAATACACACGAGAACACAGTAATACACACAGTAATACACACGAGAACACAGTAATACACACAGAAATACACACAAGAACACAGTGATACACATAGTAATACAGTAATACAATAATACACACAGTAATACAGTAATACACACAGTGATACACACAGTAATACACACAGTAATACACACAGTAACTGTAGCTCTATAGTAACTGTAGGTCTATAGTAACTGTAGCTCTATAGTAACTGTAACTCTATAGTAACTGTAGCTCTATAGTAACTGTAGGTCTATAGTAACTGTAGCTCTATAGTAACTATAGGTCTATAGTAACTGTAGGTCTATAGTAACTGTAGCTCTATAGTAACTGTAACTCTATAGTAACTGTAACTCTATAGTAACTGTAGCTCTATAGTAATTGTAACTCTATAGTAACTGTAACTCTATAGTAACTGTAGGTCTATAGTAACTATAGGTCAATAGTAACTGTAGTTCAATAGTAACTGTAACTCAATAGTAACTGTAGGTCAATAGTAACTGTTGGTAGTTACTATAGTTGGCCAGAACCTCTGGATCAAGAGTCGTCTTTTTAAGAAGAGGTTTAATTACAGAACGTTTAAGGGACTGTGGAACATGACGCGTTAATAAAGACACGATTCGAGTGAAGAAGTGTTAACTAAGGGTAAAGCATCTTGAAGCAGCCTGGTCGGGATGACGTCTCGCAGACAGGTGGATGGTTCAGATGCAGAAAACAGTCTAAACATATATGAGCTTTTACAGCTGTTTGGAAGGTTCCCATGTTTGAAGACAGATCGGTATCAGGCGGCAGGAGGGGGCGAATTGTGTTTCTAATATTTCGAATCGTGTCATGAATTATATGTATAAATATTAGCTCATGAAGTCGTTACTGCTGAGGCTTATAGGAAAACATGGCTCAGCAGATCTGTGCCTGTCTGTCAGTCCGGCTCCAGAGCTGAAACGAAACCTGGGCTCCTTCTTATTTTCCTCTAGTAATGTTGTGAAGGGACTTTCTACATGTTTAAAGATGTTTCCTGTTTCCTTTCAAGATTTTGCAAAGTTGGCTTTAATTTGTGGGTTTGGGTTAAATCATGGAATAAACATTATCTTGTTTTTAAGAGGGGCAGTAGAGTCGAGAGTCATTCGCTGCAGCACTGTCAACTAATACACACATCACAAACACACACTGCCATTAACACACACATCGTCACTGAGGTCGGACGTATTTGTGGCTCCTCTCTGCTGTTTTTAGAAACTGTCACTTGGTGTTTAACAGTTCGTTCACCAGAAATAAACTCCACCCAGCAGGTTATTTTTAACTCCACCCAGCCGACATCAGCAGGTTATTTTTAACTCCCCACCTGCTTATTTTAGGAAACTAGAAATGAAACCAAAGCTGAACTTTAATCAGTGAAACTGTCACAGTGTTCACAGAGTGCGGAAATGTCCATCATCATATGAGTCAATTCAGCATCTGCAGGGCTGAATATCAAACAACAGGACAACTGAAATCTGGTCGGCACTAAATCGTCGGATCAGATTGATAAACTCTCTGACTTCTTGTCATTTCTCCAGTTTCATGCTGTATCTGCTTCATGGAGCTGGTTTAACTGTGGACGCACCAAAGTGAAGTAAAGTCAGGACAGAATGACAGAAAAACAACTTTACTTTGGTGCAGCAAAGATATTGTCCAACAGCAGAATCACAGACTTGCTCATCTGTGTGTGTGTGTGTGTGTGTGTGTGTGTGTGTGTGTGTGTGTGTGTGTGTGTGTGTGTGTGTGTGTGTGTGTGTGTGTGTGTGTGTGTGTTTAGGGGAACTCTGGTCTGGGCTTCAGCATTGCAGGAGGAACCGATAATCCTCACATTGGAGACGACCCGTCCATCTTCATCACCAAGATCATCCCTGGAGGAGCAGCCGCTCAGGATGGACGCCTCAGGTACACACTCACATGTCTTTCTATACTTGTGAGGACCCTTATTGATATATTGTGTTTCCATGCCCCCAACTCCAACCTTTACCTAAACCTGATTCTGACCAGAACCTTAAAACCAAGTCGGAACCTTCAAACAGTCCTTTGTATGAATTCTCTCTCTCTCTCTCTCTCTCTCTGTCTCTCTCTGTCTGTCTCTCTGTCTCTCTCTCTGTCTCTCTCTCTCTGTCTCTCTCTCTCTCTGTCTCTCTCTCTCTCTGTCTCTCTCTGTCTGTCTCTCTCTCTCTCTCTCTCTCTCTGTGACTCTCTGTGTCTCTCTCTGTCTCTCTCTCTGTCTCTCTCTCTCTGTCTGTCTGTCTGTCTGTCTCTCTCTCTCTCTCTGTCTCTCTCTCTCCAGGGTGAACGACAGCATTGTATTCGTTAACGACGTGGATGTGCGTGAGGTCACTCACTCCATCGCCGTGGAGGCGCTGAAGGAGGCGGGGCCTGTTGTCAGGCTGTACGTCCTACGGCGACGCCCACCGAGCGAACGCATCACACAGATCAAACTGATGAAAGGACCTAAAGGTAGGAACATTTTTTGACAGAACCCAGTAAGGAAAGTTCTCTGAGGATCAAACATGCTGTAGATTCTTTGCCCAGTTATAAAGGTTCTAATTTTTACTACACTTTCAAGAAGCTTGTTAGAATTTCCATCATGAATAAAGGTTCATGTTATCTTATCTTATCTTAAAGGACTATCTGTCTGAATGGATCTACTATTATTCTACTTCAGGTTTTACAACCTATATGATGCTTTGAAGAACCCTCTTGTTCTCTAATGATAACATACCTTAGAACCTTCATGATGGCTTGAAGAAACGGATCTGACACACCTTAGCTGCCGAATGCATGACAGAGCCCAAAGGTTGTCCAGACAACTGGAAGTGATCCATTCACTGAAAAGGTTTTTAAACTGAATGGTCCTGTCCTTGTCTGGTCCAGGTCTGGGCTTCAGTATAGCTGGTGGTGTTGGGAACCAACATGTTCCTGGAGACAACAGCATCTACGTCACCAAGATCATCGAGGGTGGGGCGGCACACCGTGACGGACGGCTACAGATCGGGGATAAAATACTGGCTGTATGGAAAAAAACCATATATGTAGTTATATATTGTTAATCCACAGGGTTCTGGTCTAACCTGACCTTTGACCCCGGCAGGTGAACCATGTGTCTCTGGAGGACGTCCTGCATGAAGACGCAGTGTCGGCCCTGAAGAACACAGGGGAGGTGGTCTACCTGAAGGTGGCCACGCCCACCTTGCAGTACATCCACCCTGCCGATCGGTACAGCCCCCCCGACCTGACCAGCTGTACGTACACCTAATCAGACGCTCGGGGTTCGATCCCGACGGCTGAGCCACTGCTGTGTGAATGATCACAGCTGCTGATGAGCAGGTGGCACCTTGCACGTTAACCTCTCACCAGTGTACACACACACCGTTACAGTGTCACATGTTCTGTATTTCCCTGCAGCCTACATGGAGCCTGACTACATGTGTGATTACCCACAAGCCCTCCCTCCTCCATCACCGCGACGATACTCACCTATCCCCCGCGGCATGATGGGAGAAGATGATTACTCCCGGGAGCCGCGTCGGGTTTGTGTGCAGCGTGGGTCCACCGGTCTGGGCTTCAACATCGTGGGTGGAGAGGACGGAGAGGGAATCTTCATCTCCTTCATCCTGGCAGGAGGACCAGCAGACCTGAGCGGAGAACTCAGGAAGGGAGACCAGATCCTCAGTGTGAGTACAGAGACCAGATCCTCAGTCTGAGTACAGAGACCAGATCCTCAGTCTGAGTACAGAGACCAGACCTCAGTCTGAGTACAGAGACCAGATCCTCAGTCTGAGTACAGAGACCAGATCCTCAGTGTGAGTACAGAGACCAGATCCTCTGTGTGAGACCAGAGACCAGATCCTCAGTCTGAGTACAGAGACCAGATCCTCAGTGTGAGACCAGAGACCAGATCCTCAGTCTGAGTACAGAGACCAGATCCTCAGTCTGAGTACAGAGACCAGAGACCAGATCCTCAGTGTGAGTACAGAGACCAGATCCTCAGTCTGAGTACAGAGACCAGATCCTCAGTGTGAGTACAGAGACCAGATCCTCAGTGTGAGTACAGAGACCAGATCCTCAGTCTGAGTACAGAGACCAGATCCTCAGTGTGAGACCAGAGACCAGATCCTCAGTCTGAGTACAGAGACCAGATCCTCAGTCTGAGTACAGAGACCAGATCCTCAGTGTGAGTACAGAGACCAGATCCTCAGTGTTAGTACAGAGACCAGATCCTCAGTGTGAGACCAGAGACCAGACCTCAGAGTTAGTACAGAGACCAGATCCTCAGTCTGAGTACAGAGACCAGATCCTCAGTCTGAGTACAGAGACCAGAGACCAGATCCTCAGTGTTAGTACAGAGACCAGATCCTCAGTGTGAGACCAGAGACCAGACCTCAGTGTTAGTACAGAGACCAGATCCTCAGTGTGAGTACAGAGACCAGATCCTCAGTCTGAGTACAGAGACCAGATCCTCAGTGTTAGTACAGAGACCAGAGACCAGATCCTCAGTGTTAGTACAGAGACCAGATCCCAGATCCTCAGTGTTAGTACAGAGACCAGAGACCAGATCCTCAGTGTTAGTACAGAGACCAGATCCTCAGTGTGAGACCAGAGACCAGATCCTCAGTGTTAGTACAGAGACCAGATTCTCAGTGTGAGACCAGAGACCAGATCCTCAGTGTGAGACCAGAGACCAGATCCTCAGTGTGAGACCAGATGGCCAAAAGGAGCCACTAAATGAAAAGAATTTTTTCAGTACCATCACAGTTTAATGTTTGATGCTCAAGTGAGTGTGTGTGTGTGTGTGTGTGTGCGTGTGCAGGTTAATGGTGTGGATCTCAGGTATGCAACACATGAACAGGCAGCAGCAGCTCTGAAGAACGCTGGACAGACTGTTACCATAGTAGCACAGTACAGACCTGAAGGTGAGCACAAGTCACGTCACTGCTTTCAGTTTGAGCTGGTACAAGACGCTCGGTGGTTTGAGTCCAGATCTGCTGTTTGATTTTGGGGCAAAATCACAACTGACAGACTGTGTGTGTGTGTGTGTGTGTGTGTGTGTGTGTGTGTTTTGTGCAGAGTACAGCCGTTTCGAAGCAAAGATCCACGACTTGAGGGAGCAGATGATGAACAGCTCGTCTGGAAGTCTGAGAGCCAATCGCAGCTTCTATGTCAGGTAAACTGAGTCAATGCTCCTGGAGACACCGCACCTGGACAGGTAGCTCACCTGAAGTACTCCAGCTCAGTCCACATAAATAAATGTAAACAAGTCCAGAGAAGTTAGTTCATACAAAGAACTTCAGGTGTGAATCTTCTTCACAAACATGATAATAAGTTTCTGACATTACTGTCGTAGTCATGTGACTCACTGTGGACGGTTTCAGGGCCTTGTTTGACTATGATAAACAGTGGGACTGCGGCGTCCTATCACAAGCCCTGGACTTTAACTTTGGGGAGGTTCTTCACGTGTTGGACAGCGCTGATGACGAGTGGTGGCAGGCCAGACGAGTGAACCAGCAGGGGGAGCTGGAGGAGCTTGGATACATCCCGTCCAAACACAGGTTCATATAATACACACAGATACTGGAATACTACTGTAGTACTGCCAGCTCCACTCGTGCTCTCCGGAACACACTGTGTGTGCTTGTGTTTCAGAGTGGAGAGAAAGGAGTGGTCACGCATGAAGAGTAAAGGTGAAACTTCTGATCTCAGAACAAAGAACAAAAGAAACAATGAATGAAAACATGTTTTTATGTGTTCTGTCTGAAAACTGTTTGTTTCTTCTCACAGGTAGAGAAGGTTTCGTTCACAGCTACGAACTCATCACTCAGATTGAAGGTCAGTGTCGCTTTGACCTCAGTGGAATTTATTTTCAGGTTTTACTCATTGATAATTAGGGGTGACTGTGTGACTGTGGCTCAGAAGGTAGAGAGGTCGGCCACCAATCGGAAGGTCGGTGGTTCAATCCCTGGTCCCTGCTGCATATCGAAATGTTCTTGGGCAAGATACTCAACCCCAAATTGCCCCCACTGGCTGTTCTAACTCTCAGCTGTACGTTGCTTTGAATAAAAGTGTCTGCTAAATGAAAATTGTAACTGTAACTGACACAATCTGTCTCGTACATATCAAAGTTCATGAGGAATAAAATACACTGTTGTTCAGGTCGGACCCTCGTGGACAAACATACACAGAAACTTTAAATTGACCGTTACAAGTACAAATTGTACCATGAAGCAACGAGCAGCACACTGTGTTCGAGCGAGGTTTAACAGGCCAACACCTGGGGCATCTGGTCTATGTATACACGTATTACTGAACAGGCCTACCAGGCACAGATCCAAGGGCCCGAGCTGTTTGGTGGCCCCTAAAAAAGAGACACGAAACAACCACAAGTTGCTTTACTTTACCTGATGTTTTTATATATTTTGTAATGTGACTGTGTGTTTGCTGATAACGAGCAGATCTAAGTAAAGTTCTCGGTCTCTCTGTCCGTAGTGGACTATGCTCGTCCCGTCATCATCTTGGGGCCGACCAAAGACCGAGTCAATGACGACCTGCTGTCTGAGTTCCCGGACAAGTTTGGCTCCTGCGTCCCTCGTAAGTGTTGCAGCTTCAGATGTTGAAACAGGAAACAAGGTGTAAACACGCAGGAACTGAGTGAGTGAAACTCTGTCTGCAGACACCACTCGCCCTCGGAGGGACTACGAGGCCGATGGGCGGGACTACCACTTTGTGTCGTCAAGGGAACAGATGGAGCGGGACATCCAGTCCCATCGCTTCATCGAGGCGGGGCAGTACAACAACCACCTGTACGGGACGTCGGTGCAGAGTGTCAGACAGGTGGCCGAGCAGGTGAGACATGCAGCGTTTATATCGCGTCATCATCACCAAGGCCGGTGTTTCCAGGGACTTTAAGCATACTATTTGTATTGTGTGTGTGTGTGTGTGTGTGTGTGTGGTGACCAGGGGAAACACTGCATCCTGGACGTGTCGGCCAATGCAGTGAGGAGGCTGCAGGCGGCTCAGCTTCACCCCATCGCCATCTTCATCCGACCACGATCCCTGGAGAACATCCTGTGAGTTAGTGAGGGCATCAAAAAATAACTCGTTCATGTCAGGACTGAATATAGGAGTTCACACTGTGTGTGTGTGTCTGTGTGTGTGTGTGTGTGTGCAGGGATCTGAACAAGCGTCTGTCGGAGGATCAGGCGAGGAAAGCTCTGGATCGAGCCATTAAACTGGAACAAGACTTCCTCGAGTGTTTCACAGGTAAAAACATGTTTGATTCTAAGATACAATTTTAGACATTCTGAAAGTTTGATGATAACTGTGTGTGTGTGTGTGTGTGTGTGTGTGTGTGTGCAGCCATCGTGCATGGCGACAGCTTTGAGGAGGTCTACCACCTGGTCAAAGCTGTCATTGAAGAGCAGAGCGGCCCTTACATCTGGGTTCCAGCCCGCGACAGATTCTGATTGGCCACTTCTCCATGGACCTCCCATCTCCTGCTCCTCCTCCTCCTGCTCCTCCTTCATCTCCTCCTCCTCCTGATGAAGAGCAGACGCTCGTCTTTTTACAGTTTTTGTTTTCTTTCTGCGGGAGGATGAGGAGCGAGCACACTGATTGGATGGATGCTGTAGACGTGTTTTTTTAAGAGGAGGGTGGACCTGTCTGTCTCTCCATCTGTCTGTGTGTCAGAGGAAAAGATGGAGAGAGACAGATGTTTGATTCATCGATTGTGTGTCGATTCAATAATCCTGTATTATCAGTAAAACATGAATCAGAGGATTGTAGAGTTCAGTTGGTATTCAAGTATTTATATTATCCTATTTATTTATTGATTTATCTATTTATTTATTTATGTGATGTGAAAATGGCGTGTGTGTGTGCGTGTGTGAGCGCATTTGTGTGTAGTGTACATAAAGACTTGTGTGACTGTAAATAAATCGATGGGGCTCAAACACACAGTCTATTCAGGGCTTAAAGTATCAAACATGAGACTGTAACACCCACGATCCTCTTCATATGGACTACAACACCCACCATCCTCTTCATATGGACTACAACACCCACTGTCCTCCTTATATGGACTACAGCACCCACCACGCTCTTCATATGGACTACAACACCCACCACCCTCTTCTTATGGACTACAACACCCACCACGCTCTTCATATGGACTACAACACCCACCATCCTCTTCATATGGACTACAACACCCACCACCCTCTTCATATGGACTACAACACCCACCGTCCTCCTTATATGGACTACAACACCCACTATCCTCCTTATATGGACTACAACACCCACCACGCTCTTCATATGGACTACAACACCCACCATCCTCCTTATTTGAACTATAAAGTCACAATCTCTGCATAGACCACACCTCCACCTCCGCTGAACTACAATACCCACGATGCCTCACTGCTTGGACAACAACATCCTAAACTCTCCTCATCTGGACTACAAAGCCCACAACCCCGTCTGCCCGGACTACAACAACCTTCTGCTGGACTACAAACACCAGGACAGTTTTTAATGATCACCATCTCTCTGGACATGAAAGTGAAACTGAACTCTTCCATTATTAAGCAAAGGGCCATGGACTACATTACCCATAGTTCCCTGCTCCAGTGAAGGATAACACCACCTACAAATACCTACAGCACAGAGGGACTACATTACCCCCGAGTCCCAGCTAAACATCTACCCACGCTCCCTGGTTGTGGGTCTATCTACAGGACGCCCTGGGGGCGGAGCTAAAGCTTCAGACTCACAGCACTCACCTGGACAGTGTGGGGGAGGGGCGTGATCACCTGTGGCCCGACTCCATTACCCACAGTGCTTTGGGAGACATTTCCTGGAGGAAGGAAATGATGTCATCCACTTGTGACGTCATCTGTGACAGCGAGCCGTGTGTAACCATGGCAATGAGACTGATGGTGGCTCCAACATGGCTGCTGCTCCAGAACCGGTTTCTGATGGTTCCAGTGGGTTTTTGAATATCAGGGTGATGTTAATAATTATAATTATTATTATTATAATAAAAATAATCATAATTATTGATGATGTAATATCATCTCACACACATAGAAGAGTCTTTTGTTTCTGAGCACCGACAGAAAAAACACTTTATATAAACCGATAAAATCATATCTGAATATTTATGATCCTGTGACACACTGACACACACACACACACACACAGTCTTTACTTATGTCACTTTTGGGGAATTTACATAGACTTACATTCATTTCCTGGAGACTAACCTGAAGGACGATCTGACCTTAACCTAACAATAACCTAACAATAACCTAAACTGTTGACCTAAAAATAATTTTTCCAAATTGAGGACACCACTTTTTGTCCCCAGTTGCTCCGCTGTCTCGAATCAACTGGTCTTGTGTCTAGTGTATATCCCCAATTTGGACATAAGCGAACCCACACACACACACACACACACACACACACACACACAGACACAGAGGGGGCTGTTGGTTGGACGACTGGCTTGTTGTATAATGAAATTATTAGTTATAAATGAAATTCAACTATTGAAATATTGAAATAAATTCCTTATAAAATGGTGATTTCTGTGTGATTCATGTGTTGAACAACTCAAAGTGAACAAACTTGTAAAACGTCTGAGTCAGCAGGAGCTGAAGACCCTGATGAAGCTCCAGGATCTGGTCTGGAACAGACCTGCAGCAGGACAAAGACTGAAGAGACACACAACAGCCTCCTCAGGGGGGCGCTGCAGAGTTGAAGGAGAGGTGGTGGAAAGTTGATAAAGTTGTTCATGTACAAAGGAGGATAAAAGGAAGAGGAAGAAGAGGGAGGGGAAGGAAGGGAAAATGGAGGAGTTGAGGATCTGGAGGGAGGAGGAAAAGGGGAGGAGGAGACAGGAGGGGTGAGACAGGAGGGGGTGAGACAAGAGGGGTGAGACAGGAGGGGGTGAGACAAGAGGGGTGAGACAGGAGGGGGTGAGACAGAACACCTAAGTATTTGCTGCTGATATTCATCTGATTAAACATTCAAAATAGTAAAAAGTTGTAAAAGAAGTTGCAGAGTCAGTTGGAGTTCAAGCAGTGAAAGGAGTCAAAATGTCAAATTGTAGATGATGAATTGAGCTGGAAGCAACAGCTGAAGTGGAAGCTTTGAAAGAAATGAATGTCTGTTGAAATATATCAAGTGAAAACGATGTCAGCTGAAGAATCACCAATGAAAGCAGTCAAAGTGAAGGACACACAACACAACACAATATCAGTTCATGTGGAAGTGGTGAAAGCAGTTGGCTTGTCATTTTAGAACAAAGACATGAAAGCAGTTGAATGTGAGCTGAACAAAGACATGTTCAAACTGAAGACAGTTAAAATGTTTGTCAGATGAAAAGTAGCTGAACTGTCACAATCAGTTCAGTTGATGTGTAACAGGTGAAAGCAGTTGAAATGTCATTGAAAGTGTGAGTTAAGGAGACAGTGGAACTCTGGATGGGAACAGTCAACACATCCACACCAGCACTGAAATCTGAGAGCGTCTGAAAAGAACCTGAACTAACGGCTGAGCTGATGTAAAGAAGTCTGAAGGACGAGGACTCGTTTCCAGAGGAGGTGAAGATGTTGAAATGATGGATGTTCAGACATTCTGTCCATTCACAGAGGAAAATGACGTCGTTGCTAATGAAGCTCGACGTTTTGAACTTTCAATAAAGTTTCCATTTGAATGAATGTTTCAGTGGTTAAATATAGAAAAAATAAAGATATAAAATAGAAGCATGCGATTGTTTATTACTGACACTAACTAGAATCTGATCATCACTCTGTGTCACAGCGCCTCCCAGTGGACACGAACAGGACCAAACATGACAGAGTTGAATATTAATCCTCTCTCTTTCTGTGTGTTTGAGGTCACATGACAGCACGACGGCCATTTATTCCCTCCATCTGCTAAAGTGTAATATTTAAGACTGAACTCTGTCAGATTTCTGTCTCTTCAGTTTGGAGTGTTTTCACTTTGAGGATAAAATTCTGAATCATGTTCATTGGTCTGTTTGTGAAATCATCAAACCTTCAGTAAGTAGATGTGCTGCTAAAAATCACACAACCAAAGTTAATATTTCTTGTTAAAAGGAAATTTTTACAAGAAAACTCAGCTGATTCATGTTTGTCCTCAACAGTGAAGACGACTCTCGATGAATCTTCTCACTTCGGAGATGAAAATGTTTTAAATCTTCAGACACTGAAGTTTGAGCAAATATCAGCAAAATTACGATAAAGTCGACAGATTCAATTTTTTTAATGATTAAAGTAACTGAAAATCTCTGTTTTAGTCTTTAAGGGCCCATTTTGTCTCTGGACATGTTTCACTCTGCTTTGTGACACATTTTGTGGTTTGCAGATTTTTCCAGAGATTTCAATCACATCTCATGATGTCATCTGTCGTCATGGAGATGACTCAGTTGTCATCACCTGACCAATGAACGGAGGTTCCAGAAAAGATGAATGAGTGGACCTTGAGTTATGTTTGTTAATGTCAAAGTGCTGTTTGTGAGCTCAAACTGTTTCATGTGAATTTATAACTCAACATTGTTTCTGTGTGTCTGGTTGAGTCTTATTCATTCCATTAAAGTTTTCCTGGTTAATTAAATGTTAAATGAAAATACTAACTAAATGAAAGTGAGTGCAGGGACGTTTGAACACTGCAGAGGAAACACCCTCCACATTAAAAGTCTGTCTGGGAGCTCGTTAACGAGCTTTAACAAGGCCTCGTCTTTACGGCTCCTGATGAACGAACTTCCTGTTTGAGTGAAGCACAAAGGTCAGGAGGTCGAGGACAAAATACAACAGATCAAAGACACAAAAACACTTTCAAGTGTTTGTAATGAAGACAGAATGATTTCACCATCCTCTCATTCATCACCTGTATTTTTCCAGGCAACAAGAAAACTCCTCAGTGCATTGGTAGAAAACAGCCGTGCTATAATAATCTGTGAAGAGACTGAATTCAGCAGAAGAGCTCAGTAATAGATAAAAAGTCAGGAAATAAACATGATCTAATAGACGAGGATGAATTATCTACGTTCAGGTGTGTTGACTTGTTTGATTCTGGTCTTTAACGTCTGGTGTGACGACACCGTGGTTCAGGTCTGGTCCGGCTTTTTTTGGTTATGTTTGGAGACTGATCCTGGTTTGGGTTCAAATGTGAGTGACAGAGCCACCAGACATTCAGGAGGCCATAAAGGATTGTTGTGTTGTAGATATAAATACGACCTGGAAATAAGATTAAACTTCAGCCATTTATTTTCACATGTGAAAGAATTGCAGTCGGTCGGTAACATGTTCTCAGCCTAAACACATAGTTCACGATCTGCTGACTTCTCACTGGAATCTTTACATCCAGCAGAAATATCCAGCATTAAAATCCATCATAGCATCATGAAACTGTGAGAAAATTATGACTAAAACAAAACTAAAACTCCACTAACAAAGTCTAAAACAACATAACAAGAGTAAAATGAGACTTTAAACCAACTACAAGTTTCAGTAAGTGACTAAGACTATACATTGAAAAATCTTTGCTGCCATTTAAATACACTGTGTGTGTCAGTGTGTGTATGTGTGTGTGTTGTGTATGCTCCACACGTCTCCGTTCAGCGCGTTGGCGGCGCCCTGCAGCGTCCAGGTAAAAAAGGCCAGCTGTCGTCTGAAGCGTTTCTCGTCGAAGCGTTCGGGGTCGGAGGTCAGCAGGGCCAGGTGCTCAGTGAGCGCGCTCAGAGTGTGGTCGCCGCGGCCGTGGATGACGTGACGGAACGGTGTCTCCACCGCCGACACGTACTGAGACAGGAAGTAGTACTCCACCTGGAGGACGGACGCAGAAGACAGACCAGAGGGTTTCAAACATCACAAAACTCTGCCTCCTTCTTCCTCTCAGAGTCGACACTGAGTCATGGCGACATTTCATTTCCTGATTCCCCAACATAGAAGACGATTACCCCCGAAAACAGCACTGAATCCATTAATACATGTGTTACAGCAGCGTTTGCAGTATTTGTACCCTCACGATGCCAGTGTTGTATCAGAGTGCAGTATGAGCAGCAGCGTTTGCAGTATTTGTACCCTCACGATGCCAGTGTTGTATCAGAGTGCAGTATGAGCAGCAGTGTTTGCAGTATTTGTACCCTCCCGATGCCAGTGTTGTATCAGAGTGCAGTATGAGCAGCAGCGTTTGCAGTATTTGTACCCTCATGATGCGAGTGTTGTAGAAGCGAGCCGTGGTCGGGTCGTGCAGGTCGCTGTAGTCGATGGCTCTCTGCAGCGTCTCGGCCGCTCGGCTGTAATCTCCTCTGGCGCTGAAAACCCACTGAGGAGACAAACCTCTGGACTGAAGACAAAGACGAGAGGCAGAAAGCTCTGGGAGCTCTTAAAACTTCTAACTTTGAATTGGAGGAAAAGTTAAAATGTTCCACAACATTGCCAATATGATGTCACTTTAAAACTATATTCAGGCAAATAGTGAAAAATAACAGATATTATAGAAGAAGAGGCTGAAGCCACAACAACAGTGGTTGAAAGAAGCTAAAAACAAGAGCTAAACTAACAACAGACAGAAGAAAACACCGACTCAGTGAGTCTATAAACTTACTGTGGACTCTCAACAAAGACGCATCCATTGACTTTGTACTTGCAACTTGTACTAGCAACCAAGCTAGCCAGCCTGCTAATGATGACAATGACGCTAGCGTGCTAGTTAGCGTGCTAGTTAGCTTACTATGTACACAACATCTCCAGGAATCCAGCAGCCAGGAATTAAAGGCCTGCTGCAGCAACATGAATCCACTTCACAAAATATTTGTTATTGCAAGTTATTGGAGAGGAAAACAGAGCTAACTGTCAGTTAAACTCGAGGGTCAGAGGTCAAACTGAATTCAACACAAAACTTTGTTGGACCTTAATGAGAACGTAAGAATGAACTTGGCTGTGCAGCAAGACACCAAAGAGCCGAACACACTGAAAGCATCTGACACTGAGAGGACACTGAGACTGTGAGACACTGAGAGACACTGTGAGGACATTTAGAGACACTGAGAGACACACTGCTGTGAAATTTGTCCTCAGAAAGGACCAAATTCAGCCACCTGGAACATGATCTCAGTTCCATAACGCTGAGGAGACAGAAGACAGTCAGACAGTGAGAGAGTGTGTGTGTGTGTGTGTTGAGGGAAGAACATGAAAACGACATGTAAACCTGCTTCTGGGCTTAAGAATGAAGAAATTAGCTTCCTCAGTTTCTACATGGAGACTTCAGGACATAAAGTCTGATGTGAACTCACGTTACTGCTCCACCTTCATGTGAAGAAAGATGTAAAAGCATTATGACGCCATCAGGACGCACAGGTGAGGTAAGACAGGTGAGATAAGACAGATGAGGGGTGAGGTAAGACAGAGAGTACCTGCAGCTCAGCAGAGTGTTTGTTGAGCTGAGCACTGAACTGCAGCACCGTCTGGGCGTAGGAAGTGATGCGTAGCGGCAGGATGTGGTCGTGGGCCAATCGCAGCACCATCTCCCCCACCAGCTCCCCTAAGCTCCGCCCCGTGACCCCCAGATGACCCCCCAGCACTTCCTGTAGGCGGGAGGCGCTGTCCAACGGCGTGTTGACGAA